>PVJO010018712.1:0-35967 GCA_004026905.1 Hystrix cristata
ACCAAAAAAAAAAAAAAAAAAAAAAAAAATAGAATGAGCATGACAGAGAATCTGTGAATGTAGAAGAGGAACAGAAGAAGTCCCACTTGAACACTGAAGAGGAAACAAAGCAAAACACTTGCCCAGAGTGGGAGAGAAGGACCAAAAGTTGTATTTTTAAGAGTTGAGGAAAAAGAGGCTAAAGAGAACAGGACAGAATAAAACTTTTCAAGGAATAATAGTTGGAACTTTTACAAATTTAGTAAGAAACATAAATGTACATAATCTAGAAGCTCAGCAAAGATCAACTGAAAAAGGGCCTAAACATTCCTGAATACCCAAGATCAGAAAACTCTTGAAAGCCAGAAGATAATGACACACTATGTACTTGAGTGATCACAAATTTATGATCAAAAACCATGGCAGACAGAAGACACTGAAATAACATCTTCGAAATTCTAAAGACCTACTCAACCCAACAGAACCATCCCTCAGTGATTAAAGAAAATAATGGTATTCTCAGTTGAACAAAAACTAAGAGAACTTGTAGCCAGCAAATCTTTTCCAAGACAAGTGTTAAAGACGTTCTAGCCAGGTGTGGTGGCGCACACCTGTACTCCCAGGACTCAGGAGGTCACTGCAAGTTGGAGGCCAGCTAGGGCTACACTGAGATCAGGGCCAGCCTCAACTACATAGCGAGATTCTGTCTCAAAAAGATAAAATAAAATAAAAATTAAACAAATAGATATGTGGTACATTCAGCCTTAAAAAGAAAGAAAAAATGAAGCTGAGCATTTTGGCACCTACCTGTAATCCCAGCATTATGGGAGGCTGAGGCAAGAAGATTAGAAGTTTGAGCCCACCCTGGGTAACTTGGTGGGACCCTGTCTCGAAATTTTAAGAAATTGGGGTTGGGGATTTAGATCAGTGGTTAGAGTGCTTCCCAAGCAAGCACAAGGCCCCAAGTTCGATCCCCAGCACCAAAAAAAAAAAAAAAAAAAAATTTAAGAAATTTAAAATAAAGAGGGGGACCAAAAGTATAGTATGTAAGTTTACCGTCTACCCTTCCACAATGCAGAAATAAATTGTTCTTTTTTAGCCTGGAAAAAATAAATAAATAAAATAAAATAAAATAAAGAGGGGGGAGCAGCTCAGTGAGAAGGGCCTGCTTCCATCCCCAGTACTGAAAAACAAAACCAAACAAACAAAAAAATAATCCACCACATTCTATTTTCCTGGCTACAGAAGGGTCTGAGTGTCTACCTCCCAGTTGTCTCTACAATCTCACAGTCTCGCCTTAAAAGCTACAGTTCTGAAGCCGACCGAATCTGAACACACAGCTGCTGAGAAGGGCTTCTCTCCGTCTCATTTTCTCTGTGCCACCCTCCCTCCTTGCGATAACCTTCACTTACTTGGTCAGCTTGTGGCTTTTCATGGCTGTGAGAAATTCTCTGACAATCTCAGGACTCTGGTGTCTGCATGGAGTTTTTGATAAGTACTTTAATGTCTGAAAAGAAAAGGCAAAGGCAAGCATTAGACCAACCTCAATAAGAAAAAGGGAGGGCAATGGCTAGGGCTCAGTATTCTAAATTTTCTTTTAGGTAGTGGCTTCAGAGAGCCAGCCTGCACACACAGTGAGAGGAGCTCCTATGGAAGCGAACCCAGTGCCACAACTGGAAGAATAAAGGATGAAATTTCAGAAGAAAAACTTTCTGATCTTAAAAAGAAAATCAATCTGAAATTACCACATTGCCATTTTTTTTAAGAGGGGAAATCCAAAGAATAAACAGCCACAAGCCCACATGGCATGTATATGAAAGTCACAGTCAACTCGGTTTCTCCTTCACTGCACTCTCTCGACTCCTGGTGCCCTCGAGCTCGGTCCTGTTCCGACATCACCGCTACAGTCGGCCTCAGACCCCACAGCTGAGGGCTCGGGAGGCCACCCTCCTGTCCCAGCTGCTGCCCCAGTCGCAGACGGCCGCCCTGAAGCCCCCACAGCCCCATCTCGGCCTCCAGTAACTCAAAACTGGGAACCGGGGAAACGCTTGCGCTCACAGGTTTGTTATGAAGGACAAAGGGTACAGATGACAAAAGGCAGTGGAGCCCCCAGGAACCCCCACTGCACTCAGTCCTGGAAGCTCTCACGCTCTCCTTCTGGGTCTCTACCAACTCACCGCTGGGGCCAGCCTAGCCTGCAGCCCTACCTCCCTCCCGCCAGGTGGGGCTTCCCCGGACTGGACGAGCCCTGCTGAAGCTACTTATGGGGGTGCTGGGGACGCGACCATTAGCCAACTCACCACCACACAAAACTAACCTTCAGGGTCTGAGGATCTGAGGAGTTACAGGCCAGGGAAAGGAGGTGAAAACCAAGTATGAGAGAATAAATGTTGAAGAAGTGAGAGGGGAAACTCTACTGGGCATCTCCACCATGGTGATACTGACATGCTGATAAATGATCCAACGTTTAGGGTTAGTAGGATATCTGCAGAGCCTCAAAGCAACCCTCTCCAATGTTTATGGATTGCTGTGGTGGCTTTAACACACATCCACAAAGTCTTCAGCACCCTTTCTTTCAAGAGGTGCAGGTCAACCCCCTTCCCCTTGGATGTGAGCTGGCCTAGTGCACCCTTTCCACCACATGGGAAGAGGAAGAATAGAGTGTTTTTATACTGAGAACTAGGGAAGGAGGGCACTGGCTGGGAGAGGGGGGCCGGTAACCCAAGGCCGGGGAGGCCCTCCAGGCAGTACTGCTTCTGGACCAGCCGGGCTGGTGGTGCAGGAAGCCCACACCTAATGGGCTTGGTGGCCTGGCTGGCTGCGGCAGCAGCGGCCGGAGGTTTCAGCGCTTGTTCAGGATGCCAAAGTCCGGTCTTGGCTTCACCAAAGCTATTAACTGAGCAATTTCCCTTGTGTCTTTCCCCCTCCATCCTTCGGCCCTTGTAAGTATTCTTAGGTCATCTCACATTCTTTTCTTTTAGCAATATAAAATGGTACCCAGGTTTAAATGAGGCAAGGGTCCCTTTTCTATTCAGCAGTGGATAAATGGGGGAAATTCAAATAAAATCTATAGTTTAATAGTATGTACCAATGTTAAATTCTTAGCCTTGATGATTGTACTGTGATTATTTAGGACATTAACATTAGAAAACTAGGCAAAGGGTCCACAGGCGCTCTGAGTACTGTCTCTGAAACTCTCCTGTAAAATTATTTCAAAATTTAAAGAAGTTTTTTTAAAGAAGGAACCCCAGAGCCGGGCACGGTGGCAAACATCTGTAATTGTAGCACTTGGGAGGCTGAGGCAGAAGCATCCCTGTGAATTGGAAGGCCAGCCTGAGCTACATAGTAAGTTCAACTACAAGGCAAGACCTATCTCAAAAAACCAAAAAATAAAACAAAAAATAAAATAAATTTTGGAGGGATTTCAAACCTGAAAAATAAACAGTAACCTTAATCATCCAAGAGTCTCTCAAAAGTACAAGAAAATTGCGAGGCCTGGTGGCACATGGCTGTAATCCCTGCTATGTGGGAGGCTGAGGCAAGAATATCTCAAAATTGAGGCCAGCCCAGACAACTCAGTGAGACTCCTGCCTCAAAATAAAAATTAAAAAGGCTGGGGATGTAGCTCAGTTCCACAGTGCTTGCCCAACACGCACAAAGTCCTGGGTTCAATCCATAGCACCAAAAAAAAAGGGTGCAAAATCACACTGCTCTCAGACTCCTCTGTAAGAATTAACAGACAGCATAATCCCTCTGTTAGACCAAAACTCTTTAGACTCAGGGATCTCTGAATAAAAGGGTTTACTGAGCAGTTACAGATGCTAGCCAAAAAAAGGACCAGGTCCAAGGAAAGTTCCTGCAACTACAGTTACAAAGCTGGTTGGTAGTCACAAATATGTCCACTGGATCAGAGCTGAGAGGACGGGCTGGCTGGCTGGCTGGCTGACTGGTGGTGCTGGGGATGAAACCAGGGCCTCAAGCACGCCAAGCACATGCGCTACACCAGCTAGACCACCAGCTCCAAGGACTTTGTAAAACATTTTTAGTGACAAAAAGGTGGGGGGAAAAGGTGTATGCTGTCTACACTCAGCCAGTGCCGGCTATAGATAAGCAGGGGGGAGTGTACTAAGCAGGAGAAGCTGCGGGGTGACAGGGCCATCGGTATGGAGAGGCGACTGTTGCTTGGGGATTGCCTGAGATCCTAACAGGATGGAGAGGTGCCCAAAAGTCTGGACAAGACTTGAGTTAAAGGTTTTAACCTACATCCGAGAATGTGCTTGGCCTGTAGCTTGCTAACCAATTAATCCTCCCATCTCTCCTTCCTTCCGTCCTCCAAACCTTGTAATTAAATTTAGAACATCAAAATTTTTCTCTTACTGCCTATAAAGCCCTGCCAAACCCAAGACCAGCATATTCCGAAGAGTTGTCCATTCACATTAAGAACGCTAGAGACAGATACCTCCAAACATCTGATGACGTAACTTTCCAGATGGCACCACACATTACAAGTAAGAATTTAAGACCAGAAGTGCAGTCAGTTTAAACTGAATAAGCACACAAAGGAAAAGCACTCCATAGTTTGAAATTCGGTTACAAAAGTAATTGCCAACAAATAGTTTCTTCCTTGAGACATGAACTACATAATGAAAGAGAACATGAATAAATAAAAGAGTGAAAAGGATTTTAAATATGTGATTAAATGAACAAAACTGGAAGAGGAGGACTGTGATGAAAGTACTAAGCCTTTTATTTTCCTTGGAAGGATTATGGTAACTTGCTCCAAGTTTAATAAAATCTTTGGAATGATAAATTACATATAATTAAAACCAAATTCTTTAAGAGGCCAAAAAGCAAAATGAAAAAACCCCAGAATTGAAAGGAAATAGCAAGAAAGCATTAAATTGACATATTAAAAAAAAGTCAAACATCACATAACAAATATAATAGCATAAACTTTTTTTTAAGGACAAAGTATAAAATCAGGACAAAACACAGCAACATCCAACTATATATTAAACTATAATTTACTTCTGCTTTCTTCTTTACACATTTGGCACCTTCTTTTTTTTTTTTTTTTTTTTTTTTTTTTGGTTTTTTTGAGACAGGGTCTGGCTATGTAGTTCAGGCTGGCCTTGAACTCACTATGTAGCCCAGGCAGGCATGGAACTCAGTGATCCTCCTGCCTCAGCCTACTGAGTGCTGGGATTACAGGCGTGCACCACCATGCCTGGCCTAATTTTTTAAAATAAGTACTGCTTTTTGTGAAATAAAGAACCCAGCCTTGTCCAGAAAGAAGTCTTAGGCTTCTGGGAGGTAAAGTCTAGGCCCTGGAATGTGTGCCTGGCAGTCTTTGGGCCCTCTGGTCACACTGGACAGCTTGACGGAGCAACTCGGGGAGCAGCCAGCCAGACACACAGCTTTCAGGTGGCTCTGGCTGCCTGGAAGAACCCGCCCCCAGGGCTCGGCTGGTCTCCCTGGCTGGAGTATTCAATGCCTGTTGTGCCACACTGATTTCAGGACGGGGTACAGCCTGACCTCACGGGAAAGCACAAGGGAATTTCTACATCCTGCATTTCTCCTGGGCGCTGCCCCTACTTTCTTCTTCCTGTGGCCAATTTTTATCTGTATCCTTCTTCCCGTGTAACAAAGAAATGATGACCATAACAGCTTTCAGTGACTTCTGTGAGTCCTCTGGAGAAGTAATGTGGCAGCCCGGGATTCAGGGTGGGGCTCCCCGAACTTGCGCGCAGTGTGTAGGAGCGAGGGTCGTCGTACACATGGCTCTGTGGGACTCTGCAGCTGACTGGCTCCGGCCACTGGTCAAACTCCTGCTTACGTAAGCAGAATCAAGGCTGGGCTACAGACAAACGACTGCAGTCGGGAGCGAGGTGATCTTGACCTGGCGGCGGCCACCAGCAGAGCAGCCGCCTCCCTCTGCAGCAGCCCGACTCACCTCATAGGTGATGGTGTTCAGGTTCTGCTGCCCGGCACTGTGTTTACTCTTCCCACTTTCCTTACGCTGCTCTTTCAGATCGGTCAGTAGCTGGAACACCTAAAAAGGAATACACAAAACGTTTCTGAGTGAATGTTTTTGCTCCTTGGGTTTTTTTTGTTTGTTTGTTTGTTTGGGGGTTTTTGAGACAGAGTCTTGCTATGTAGTCCAAGTTGGCCTTAAACTCACTACTGTATGTAGCCCAGGCTGGCCTCAAACTCCCAGTGATCCTCCTACCTCGGCCTCCTGGGTGCTGGGAATACAGGCGTGCAGAACTACCATACCTGGCTTTTTTATCAGCAAATGTGAGAAATATACTTATTTCAAGGTCAATGGATTTGAAGGATAATTAGGAAAGTGCAACACCTCCTTTCCTCTCACAAACTTGCCTCCAAATTTTGCTTTAGAGCAAGTGTCAGTCCTAGAATCAGGTGGTGGGGGGAGTCTTGGGGATGGAACCCAAGGCCTTCAGCCCCAGCCTTTTTTCTTTATTTTATTTTGAGGCAGGTCTCATTAAGTTGCCCAGGCTAGCCTCGGACTTACAATTCTTCTGCCCAGCTCCTGAGCCACTGGGATCACCAATGTACCACACAGCAGCTGCGTGTGCCATTTATAAAATGCTATCTCAGCCAGATAATATAAATCCATTACTTTAATATACATTATATCACCAATCTCTGATCTTAAACCATACTGAGTATTTGAGAATGAATCATCCTAAAACAAGTATGTTTTTAAAAGTGTTCTCATATATAAATCTAGTATAATTTCTTCCTATAAAAGAAAAAATATAAGTGATACAAAAAAATAAAAGTGAGGGGCTGTGGATTTAGCTCAGTGATTAGAGTGCTTGCCTTGCAAGCACAAGGGCCTGAGTTCGATCCCTGGCACCACAAAAAAAAAAAAAAAAATGAGCCTGGCTTTGTAGCTCAGCAGCAGAACACTTGCCTAGCATCCATGAGGTCATGGGTTCAATCCCCAGCACTGCAGAAAAAAATAGAAATAAAGGAAAAAAATATCATGGATTTGGAGACGTAAACTTCCCTAGAAGGGAAAACACTTAAGTGTTAATGCTGGCGTGGACGAGGGTGGACCTCTGCCCTGCTGCTGAGATTCCACCAGAGACTTGAGGGGAATGAGGCTCACAGCCCATCAGTGGGTGATGCAGGCCTTCCTCTGCCTGCTACTCCTTCAAGAAACAGCGGCGCTAGATACGGTGCAAGCAGCTTTCCCCCACGGATGAAGCAGTAAAAGCCCAGCAGTCCAAGCTGCACAGGAGGCTCCCAAAGCCACGGCCTGGCAGCAACCACGGAGGCTGACTCTTTAGGAAGAAAGGTGACCAGCCTAACTCATTCTGCACGCGTCACACTGCGGAGACTCAGACTGCCTCTCAGGCTTTAGACTCTAACACTGGGAAACCGACAGTGAACATACTAACGGCTCTTTCTACGCCATCAGAGGGTCTGCCAGTGCCACAGTGGCCCACACAAAGCAGGAAGTGGGTCAAAATACTGTTCCACTGCTCCCCTCACCAGCCTCTTTCCCTTTCCTCCTTCCCCTGGCAGCCCTATCAAGCCCTCAAAGTTACAAATCCGCTTATTCCTATTATCCATAATGGGAAATTAAACTCTCACTTTAAAACTCAAGATGTTAATCTCTTTGAGACTATTTGAGGATCAAAATGATGATATATTAAAACATTTTACAGGAAAAAATGGCAGTTAGAAAAGGTGTAAATATTATATTAGGAAACTCTGATAGGCAGAAATGATTGTAAAATAGACACTTCCTGCCAGGCATGGTGGCATACACTTGTAATCCCAGCATTTGGGAGGCTGAGACAGGAGGATCACCATGAGTTTGAGGCTAGCCTGCGCTTCATAGCAAGTTCAAGGCCAGCGTGCACTACAATAGCAAGACCCTGTCTCAAAAAATCAAAATATAAATAAATAAATAAAAATAAAATAGACACTTCTATTCCATGAAGGGATCCCAAGTGACAATCTAGAACAGAGACAGCAAACCTTTTGGAGACAAGTGCCCGAACTGAAACCCAAAACCCATGTATTTATCACAACCAACAGTGTAATTAAACCTGAATACTGAGGTTTTAGTTTAGAAAAAACAACTCATACATTAAAACCTTTTGTTTTAAAAGAAAACCAAGTTAACACAGCTGCCATGGGCTCGCCACCCATGATCTAGAGTCTCTGGGATGTGGGGATGTCATCAAGCTTAGACTGTTCCAAGGTCCACCAGATGGTGCCATCGGTCCTGCTTTAATGATCTTCACAAAGGGAAACCACCAAAGAGGAAAAGAGTCCACTTCAAAGCTGTTTACCTCGTAGTTACTGAGCAGTGCAGAGTTTGCATCCTTTCTGCAAAGCAAAAGTAAGCTCTCATCAGTCTGGGTTCACGTCCCTTTGTGCACATCAAATGTCCACGAAATCATTCCCTGTCAGACCCGGCAGCCCAGGTCAGGAACTCTGGAACTATAATGTAAAGGTGAGAAGCGTCTGCAGACCCACATGCTTTAGCTGGCCATGAACAACTTCAGAGCAGTCTTTCCTTTTTATGGCCACAGCATTTCACACACTGGTCACCAGGTAGGTGACTAAAATACTATGTTTATCCCAAATCTCTGTAGGAAGAAATTAAGAGAAGTCAGATGCCTGAGAAGACAGTCAAAGGAGGAACATGGGGGCAAACTGCAAAGGAGAGAGGGGTCCCATAAACAGTGCGGGTGCCAGAAAGAAGTGGAGAAACGGTGCTGATCCCTCCTAACCCTGGTCCTCTCCCGCTCCAGGCAGCAAAGGCCACTCTGGGCCAACACCTAACACTGTCTCACCACCGGGCACCTCGGCGGGGGTCAAGAATCCTGAGAAGCGGCCGCAAAACTTCGAATGTGTTCATCTTCTCTATCAACCAGCAGGCAGTTTACGTACCAAGCAGCAGGCCAAAAGCCTGGCACCTCCACTGTAATGGCTGATCAGGCCAAAATGGCGCCTCATGTGTGACTGAACGCAGGAATGTGGTTCACATTAAATTATAATGGATCTTGTCTATAACATCATATCAGAAAGTATTTATCGCTTTTAGCAGCCTGGAGGTAGTATCATATGACAACTAAGCACACAGTTTTGAAATCTTACAGATATGAGTTTATATTGTAGCTTTGTCACATATAATGTGTGTTTTACTGAGTTTACTATTCAATAATTATATCCCCAATCTGCCACTCACAAGGTGTGTGTGTTTTAGTGGGTAATTTCTTCCTTAGCTGACCCCTCTGAAACAAAAAATGGGGATACACTAAGATCTAGAAGTATAGCCTGGATTCTTTCTTTTAAAATACATGTTTGCAGTACATAATGTTTACATTCCTTATGTGGAGCTGGTACATGTACATGACACATGACACATTTTAATCCTTTTTTCATCTCCGTCCTTCCCCCCCTTCATTTTTTTTTTTTTTTTTTTTGGTGCTAGGGATCGAATTCAGGGCCTTGTGCTTGCAAGGCAAGCACTCTAACCACTGAGCCAAATCCCCAGCCCCTCCCTCCGTTTCTTGATCCCCTTCCCATCTAAGAAAGATCTATCTTCCTACTTCCTGTTATCTTTGGGTTTCTCATATAAGAGAAACCATGTGACAGTTGAGTTTCTGTATCTGATTTATTTCACTTAACATTACGGTTTCAAGGTGCATCAATTTTCCTACAAATGACTCCAGTTTATCTTTTTTTTGTGTGTGTGTGCCGGGGATTGAACTCAGGGCCTTGTGCTTGCCAGGCAAGCACTCTAACCACTGAGCCAAATCCCCAGCCTCTGTAGCCTGGATTCTAAAACCAGCTCCATCACATGTTAGCCATGTGAATCTGGGGAAATTATTCAATCTCTCTATTCTTAAATGTCCTTATCTATAAAATGGCAATTGTAGTATCTACCTGTGCAATTAATATAGGACTACACTGAAACGTGAAGTATCTGGAATATAATACTTGCTCAATAAATGCTATTTCGTATTATCATTCCTATTCCCTATGTTGATACCACTACCACAGTCCCTTCCTACCTCACAAAACTGTTATGAAATGGGACAACAAATTCTAGAAGTTTAGCATAGTTCTTGGTACTAACATCTCCATTAACAGGGGTTATTCTTTTAAAAAGGTATTATCTCACTTAATTCTCACTAAAATTCCTGTGATACAGGAGCTAGTAGTATGATTCCTGCTTTATGGTTAATGAAGAGGAGGCCTAGAGATTAAATAGCTTGCTCCAGATCAAACAATAAAAAGCCTGAAATGGAAGATAACTATGGAATTGTAAAAACAGACACTGGATAGGATAAATGGAAACCAGTAATTAGAATCCTAAAAATCCAGGCAGTGTGGATTTGATATGAGCAGCAGGAACTACTATACACGTTCTTAAACCAAGAGCAGTGCTAAATGACAAAAACATGGGCCACACAGATGGGTGAGTTCCCCTGTTAAAAATTACAGTAGTGCGGGCGAGGTGGCGCATGCCTGGAATCCCAGCACTAGCAAGGCTGAGGCAGGATCACTGACAGTTCAAGGCCGGCCTGGGCCACTTAGTGAGTTCAATGCCAGTATTAACTCACTACATAGCAAGACCTTATCTTTTTTTTTTTTTTGGAGCTGGGGATCAAACTCAGGGCGTTATGCTTGCAAGGCAAGCACTCTAACCGCTGAGCTAAATCCCCAGCCCAAGACCTTATCTTAAAAAAAAAAAAAAAAAACCGGCAAAAGTAGCAGGTGGTTCACACAGTGACAGACCTGGGCACAGTGACGTCAGCACTGTAATCAGGGCAGCACGTACAGTGTAACCAATGAGACCAGTAATTCAGCAAATAGTTACGATTTCATACACGTGCTGCTTTGCCCAGCGGGCACAAAGGATATTATAGTCACAAAGAACCCAGCCCGGGAAGGCCAATGCATTATTAGTCCTATGTGACATGGTTTGCTTATAATTGAAAACGACAAATTGAATCCTACATCTACTCAATCAGGAAACTGGCCCACAAGGCTTCCTTCTATCTGCTCAGAATTGAGTTACAAGCCCTCCCACCGTGCGCTCTCAAAGGAGCACTGTGCCTATGAAGTCAGGGGGCTGGAACGGCCCTTCCTGCGACAGTTCACCAGGGAAATGTTCATTTTCCTCAGGACCGAGGGATCCATCCCAGCTGCCACAGCATCCTATTCACTTCCAAATCACGCCTCGTTCTCTGCCATGAAGCACACTCTGCGCCCTGAGAAAGTTGTCCCATGCGCCCCCATTAAAGTCAACACTGTTAGTGTGGGAATCCAAAGGACATCACCTGCCCTTTCCAGAACATTCTGCCATGTACATTTCATTCTATTTTATCTGACTGTGGTACTGGGGGTTGGATCCAAGGACAGCCTCACATACGCTGGGCCAGGGCTCTACCACTGAGCTGTAGCGCCAGTCCCTCACAGACACTTTAATCAGCTTGTGTTTGAGGACCAGGAGGACAAGCGATGTTTAAACAGGTATTGCATCTTGCACATTTTGGCTGGCAAAATCTGATTTATTCATCGATTTTCTTCCACAGAAGTAAGTTTTCTCATCTAGCTAAGTACAGAGTAAATACCAATATGCACTAGGCTTTCTTTATTAAATAAAGGGCCAATTAGGACTAGTGGCGTAGCTTAGTGTGCTTAGCATGCACCAGGCCCTGGGTTCAATCCCCAGAACCAAGGAAGAAAAGGTAATTGAGTACAATACCTATTATGATGACCTAAATGAGGTATTATATATTGGGAAATTCTTTTAGAAGCAGTTTTTATACTCAAGAAGTTACTGTAAGCACCGCTAAGTGACAGATTTTGGGAAATAGGATATGATGAGATCAGAGAGACATCTGCTTAATCAAGTTATCCACTTTAACAGCACAACAATGATGATGTGATGCACTAAGACACATCCCTTAAACAATCCTGCCCACAAAAATGTTTCATCTGAATCTAGTCACGAGGATATAATCAGATAATTCCAAACTGAGGGGCATTCTTTAAGCAAATGGTCTAGATTCTTCAAGTATCAATGTCATCTCTTACAGTGCCAATGTTTAAAAAAAAAAAAAAAAAGAAGAGGACAAGCACTAAGAAACTGTTACAGAGTAAATCCCAAATGGGAGCCAGGGGGAGAGCCCAGCTAAAATGACACTATCAGGAGAGGGGAAGAAATTTGATTATCCTCTCCATTTTAATAACAGTAGTCCGGGACTGGGGGTTTAGGTCAGTGGTTAGAGGGCTTGCCTAGCAAGCACAAGGCCTTGCTAGGCAAAAAAAAAAAAAGTTATATCAGCCCTAAATTTCCTAGGTGTGCCAGTGGTACTGTGGGTAGACAGGACAATATCCCTCTGTTAAGACAATGTTTGCAATGCTGAAATGGTTCAGTAAAGTAAGTGTACATACACACATGGGTATGGAGAGAATGTTAGGACATGCAAAAGAAATAAGCCAAATATCCATATCAAAAAGTTAACAGATGATGGCTCTGGGGAAAGACTGCGCAGGTACTTGGGGTGGTATTTTTATACCTGTTTCTTAGGCTTGAATTTTTTTAGTTTCAAATTGAAAAAAACAGAAATGTAAAGCTAAAGAATTCCAGAAGGTTAAAAACTGACATTACTATAACTGGTAATGGAGGATATAAAACATATTTTCCTCACTGTCTTTTAGAGCTACAAAAATCTGTGAGCTGACACATCTGTCAATGATGCACTCCAAGCTGCTGCTCTAGAGTGGCTACGGCCTGCTCCAGAGCAAACACTACAGAGACAATGGAAGAAATTTGATTACGCACTCTATTTTAGTAATAGTAGTTCTACTCACATGTAATCACACTTCTGCCCACCTAAACAAAACTTCATATTCCCCTGTACAACTTGGAATAGACTACTCCTAGCCAGGCTTGGTACCAGGCTCACGCTTACCATCCTGGCTACTCGGGAACCTGAGGCAGGAGGACTCCCAGCTGGAGGCCAGCCTAGGCCAGCCTGCAAGATCCTGTCCAAAACACAACAAACAAAAAACTTTTTAAAAGGGCTGGTGGCCCAGCTCAGTGGTAGAGAGAGAATAGACTAGGGCTGATTTTATGTATAGTGTTTAAAGAAAATATTCCAAGTGAATTTTAAAAACTGCTCAAATCTATGCTACAAATAGGCAATTACTTAGTTTCCTTGAGTAATGAATTCACTAGTTGAAGTTGACTTGCTTTTTTTTTGGTACCAGGAGTTGAACTCAGGGTCTCATGCTTGCAAAGCAAGCACTCTAACCACTGAGCTAAATTCCCAGCCCTTGACTTGCTTTTTGAAGTTTAATCTGTAAAATGTACTTCACTTGCTGACTTGATTTAATAGCTGTAAACAACTACTTTGGAAAACTGAATTCTGAATAAACAGTACAAAATGATCTATTGGCAGACTTTTCTTAAAAGCATACACACAAAAACCCGCACGCAAATAGTGCCCATCAATTGCCACACAGTGAACTTAGGAATGCAGTGACGAACAAAATTGCTCAATTTCCCTTACGTTCAGCTTGTGCTATCAATTCACACTCTGAAAAAACTAAACTTTGGTACAAAAACCTATGCAGGCTTCAAAGCCAAGCAACAATTTAACCTGCAATATCCTCTTTGGACCTACCAAACAAGTATACTTTCTCAGCTGTCACATGTCTATTTCTAAATCTCAGTATATCTGGCTGGAAAATTTGAGAAATCTTTACACAAGGTGAGGCAGGGAAGGTGAGGCAGGAGGATCACAAGTGTGAGCTTAGCTGAGGCAACGCAGTGAGGCTCTGCCTCAAAATACTCCCTGCCCCACTTTATTTTTCTCCTTGATCTTTAGCTACTTGGGAGAGAAGGGAAGGCATTGATACCCTTGTTACTCTTCAAGATTCTTAAAGATGAATAGTGTAGCTTATCTTAAACTTTTTATAAAGCCTTCAAGTATCTATTCAACACATAGGAGGCTGTACAAATGCTTCCTTACAGGGACGATGGATAAGTTAATGGTTCATCTTAGATTTCCTTTTACCCTACTCTCATAACAGACTACAGGACTCTTCAATGTCAAACGCCTATTTTGTTGTTTTTTAAATGGTCAGTGTACTATCTGATGCAGATCCCATATATTTAGGAATTACAATAATGACATCTCTGTGAGTTTAGTGTGTAATATCTCAATTGAGGTTTCTGCTAAAGCAGAAATAATTGTCGGGCTAGGACTATTCAGTAGTTGCATTCTTAATGCCTAGGTATTGTTAGACTATAGTATTTTAATGTTATTTAAAAAATTCATAATCTGCTAGTTTTGCATGTACCTGTATGAAAGCAGTACAGGAAGTTCAGCAGAACTAGGGAAATGTGGAATTGACAAATGATTTTGTAGCATATTTTATCTCGTTTTGTTTTATTAAAAATACCTGCATGATTACATTTTATTTCCTTTGTAATTCACATTTCAAAAATAATGTGTATTAGTATATGGGTGCCAAGATTTGAATATGAAGTAAAAAGAACTCAAGTGTTTGTTGTATTACGGTTTTAAGCAAATCTGTGGTGACACAGCCATAAGAATGGGGATATATAAACTCTATACACATAAGACTATATTCAGAGAATTTTTAACTTTATAAATTGTATATGAAAATGTAAATCTTTAAAATACATACATAAAAATACTGTATTTTTTTACTGTGTGATAGTCTAGTCATTGCATGTAAATATAATTTCTTGTGTATCCAGTATTATAACCAGACATTGATGACTTTTTTTTACTAGTAAGTCATCATCCACTGGATGTTTCCCAAAGTGGGCCTTTTTGAAGTGATAATAGATGACAATTCAAAATTTAAAAATGAATGCAAAAAAAAAAAAAAATACTGCCTGCCCCCCTAAAAAGGTCTGAGGATGTAACTCAGGTCAAAAGCCCTAGGTTCGAGCCCCAGTGCTGGGGGAAAAAAATCCCGACGTGATCTCAGCCAAAAAAAAGAAAAAAAAAGATACCAGAGGGTAAGCAGTGTCCATCCCCCAGTTCAAGAGGGAACATAAAGCTGTCCAAGCACACAGATGATCTCAAGGTGCCAAAGTTAGCCAAACAGCAAGAACCTTATTAAAAATATATAGGAGCACTTAATCCTGCTAGGAATATTTTATGCCCTTTTACTCAAAGAAGATACATTTCCAAGTAAGAGTGAAGCTGTTTGCTTGTGCCATGCTGGGGCTAGAATCCAGGTCCTTACACATCAGGCAGGCACCCTGCACTGAGCTACATCCCACCCTTAATCAAGATGTCTTTGAATTTTTGTCATTAAAGTATAAATATTCCTCACGCTTAAGGAATTTCTAGTATGCATTTAGATGGACTATTTATACTCGATAATGGAAGGAAAGAAAGCAGTAAAAACTCAGAACTTTCCCTGCACCTCAGATCCCAGGAGTCCTGACAGAGCTCCCAGAAACTCGGGCTCTACTGAGGACCCTGAGATCACACCCACATTGGAGGCCAGGCAGGATTAGAAGTCAGGCTCCAGCCCTTCCCATTCAAGAGGCCCTTCCACTCTCACCCCCTAGGCCTACTCAGAAGACCCCACTTTCTCATCAATTACTAGCTGCAAAGCTGTTGCTTTCAGTGAGTCAAAGGCTCCTTGGAAGAAGTGGACAGGTTGTTACATACTGATTTCATCTATTTCACGTAGGCAAATCAGAAAAATCTATATGCCCAGCAATCAGAACGTAGTTAATTTATATTTATTAAATGAACACTATTACAGTACTATATTTAACAAGTATTTGCTGAATGACTTCCATGTGGCAAATGCAGTGCTGAGCAGGAGATGAACAGACACTGGCTGCTGCCTTCAAGGCACTAAATAAGACAACTTATAATTATCTAAGGGGTAAGTAAACCAAAGTGCTACAAAAGAGGACTCATTCTGGATTGAATGAAAAGGGACTTTCCACGTGAGAAGGCAGCAGGGAAAGAGGAACAGCAGTGCAAAGGTCCTGAGGTAGGAAAAAGCTCAGAAGGACAGAGAATGATCTATCAGTGGAAAACGTGCACTCTGGCAGTAGGGAGGGTGGCAAAGACTGGGACAAGGTAGTAAAGGATGGAAAGCCAATGAGTTTCACACAAGGGCTGACCTGGTCCAATTAATGTTTAATATCACTCTGGCTGCTGCACAGAAAATAAAATGGAAAGGGGCCAAGAGTAGAAGCCAGACCAAAAGTCTTAAAGTTATTAAAGTAGCTTAACCCAGACCAAAGAAGATGCACTACAAAGTCAACAGTGGAGATGGTGGAAAGTAACTGCATTCAAAATACATCTTATTGGTAGATGACACTGGCTAATGGTTAGAGATAAGAAATAGGGGTGGATTTTTGGTCTAAGCAACCTGATAGACGATAAGAGATGGAAATATACTGTGGGCAACCATAAGCATACAGGTGAGTAAAATGGCCAAACAAGTGTGGAGAGAGACCCAAGACTGAGTTCCAAGACATCTCAATATACACACCAAGCAAAGGAAGAAGACACTGAGATGTCATCTTTGATGTACATGGAAATCAAGGAGTACGTCAAAGCTGAGAGAGTCCAGAGTTTCTGTAACAACTGCTACTGAGAAATCAGTAAAGCTAAGATCAGAAAAATCAATCTTTGGATTTGACAAGACAGAGGGCTTAGATAATCTTCACAAGAACCATTTTTGGAGAGTAGTGAGAATGAAAGCCCAGCAGAATGGTTGAAAGAATGAGGGGATAAGCCCGGTGTGGTGGCACACTCAGAGGGCTGAGGCAGGAGGACCACAGAAAGTTGGAGGCCAGCCCAGACTACATAGGAAGACCCTGTCTCAAGAAATCAACAAATAAATAAATACAGAAATAAATAAATAAAAGGGGGAGAGGGGACTGGGGAGGGAGGGAGAGAAAATGAGGGGATAAACAACACTTCCAAGAAGTTTGGCTGTGATGGGAAGTACAAACAGAGCAAAAGGCAGAGATGAATGTCAGAAGAAGGAAATTAACATAGATAAAGCAGGTTTTTATGACAGGCAATGTTTTAGGAAAGTGAAAATTAATAAAGATGGGGGCTGGGGATTTAGCTCAGTGGTTAAAGTGCTTGCCTACCAAGCGCAAGGCCCTGAGTTCGATCCCCAGCCCCACCAAAAAAAAAAAAAAAATTAATAAAGATGGCAAAGACCAGAGTAATATATAGTTGGCCCTATCTGTGGGCTCTTCAATCTCGGATTCCACCAAATGCTGACAGAAAATAATAGAGGGGAAATACATCGGTACATACTTGTCATTATTTCCTAAATAATACAATGTAAGAGTTATTTTCATAGCATTTACACTGTACTAGGTACCCTAAGTAATCTGGGGATGATTTAAGGTACACAGGAGAATGTGCACAGGTAACAAACAAATACTACACTATTGTATATAAAGGACTTGAGTATCCTCGGATTTGGATGCTCGCAGAAGGTCCTGAAAACCTGGATACTAAGAGATGCCTACATAAGAGTGTTTCTCACGTTGCAGAATTTAGTGGTGCGAAAAATTCCATATTGCACGTGGTACGATGAGCGAGCATGGACAAAACCATGCGACGTTAAAACTTAGACTTTTACTCCCTCCTACACACGCATACAACACCCAGAGACCCTGTGCTGTTTCTGAGGTTCCAGTCCTGCCTTACACACTTTCTTCTCCCCAGAAACCCTGCCTCGTCGCTCACGGGGCTAACAGCTCATCAGACTCAGAGAGCACCATGGTCCCAAGCAAACTCTATCCTGGCGTATCCGAATCTCGGCCACGGCTTTATACAGTAGCCCCAGAGTGCCCTTCGGGTACCAGGGCGGCCTCCCCTCCTCACTGAGCCCCAGTAAACAGCAGGAAACTAACGAGAGCGGGAGAAGACACACGATGTGGGTGGGGCGCGGAGACGCCGAGGCCCCAACGAGTCCCTTCCTCCCGCAGCCTCCCTAAGCCCTTCCCAGCTGTTTGTCGTCCTGCGCACGCCGAAGCGGACGGCTTGCCGTCCCCACGTGGGCTCTCAGTAGCCTAACAGCTGTGCTCCTCGGCCCAAAGCCCGGGACGACCCCGGTCGGCTTACACTTCCATGTCGTCCCGCCTTGGTGCAGATAAGGCGACCCACGCCAAGCCACCGCCGCTCCCACCTTCAGCGCTGAGCCCCCGGGTCGCCGGCGCTGTGCGCCGCGCTGCAGGCCGGGAGCGCCGCGTTGCACGCCGGGAGCGCCGCGCTGCAGGCCGGGAGCTGGGCGGAACCCGGACCTATTCTCGGTCAGCTCGACCTCAGCTGTGACGCGTTTGCGAACAGGGCTTAAATTTTCCTGGCCTAGGTTTTATCAAAGTGTTAATAAACTAAGCTTGCGAAGACGTGATCGGGTTAGTTGGCTTTTGCGACATTAAGATCCCACCCCCTGGATGGGAGCGAGGGCGAGGCGGTGTGTGCGCGCCCGAGGCCGGCGAGTTCAGGTTCTGGGGAGTCAGTGTGCTGCGCGCTTACGTGCACTTTTCTAGATGTGCAATTACAATTGAGGCTTAAAAGTTACTAAACGGTTAAAAAAGAAATCTCACCCGCCGTCTCACTCTTCCCATCTTTCCTCAAGAGCTATTGGGCCATATATATATATTTATATTTATATTTGTACATATATCTCAGATCCAATGACAGGTTCAGCCTCTGACCTTGGGGCCTTTCAGGAAATTTGTCCAAAAGGAGGAAAGATGCAGGTGTAGCGATGTTTTTGCCGGGGAATAGCCAGAAAAATGACCAGCAATGTGAAAATACGGATGTGGGAAACAGAACTGCGTGATTCACCTTTTTATTTTGTGATACTGGGATTTGAACCCAGGCCCTTTACATTGAACTACATCCCTAGACTTTTTTTTGAGACAGGGTCTTGCTAAATTGCCCAGGCTGGCCCTCCTGCAGTTTCCCAGATGCTTAGGATTACAAGAATGTGCCACCATGCACAGATTATTTTACATTTTATGTTCTTAAAAGAAAAAAAAGGATTAGGATGGGGTTGGTGTTAGGGGGGTGTGAGTTTGAACCATTTTGCAAAGACTGGGAGGAAACACGCCAAAATATCAACAGCATCAAATGTTTGTTTTTCGGGTTTTTAAATTTTTTTGGTGCTGGAGATCGAACTCAAGGCTTTGTGCTTGCCAAGGCAAGCACTCTAACCACTGAGCTAAATCCCCAGCTCCATCAAATGTTTTTGAATGCCGTCTACTGCTAATTTTTTTCTGCTTTTTTATATTTTCACGTGCTGTCCATTATGATTTATTAAGTTCTTTTTTTTCCCCCTGCAAGGCTCTTGCTACAAACTATATTTCGGTGAGCACATTACTAAAAGAGAGACAACCTAGCTAAACCTCCTTGCTTTAGGGCTTCTACTGGCTGCAGTCTGCATGAAAAGGGCTCTGGGAGACCCTCGAGCTTCTCAGTGGAGGCAGTAACCTTTGAAGATGTGGCTGTGAACTTCACCACAGAAGAATGGGCTTTGCTGGATCCATCGCAGAAGAAGCTCTGCAGAGATGTGATGTGGGAAACCTTTAGGAATTTGACTGCTATAGAAAGAAACTGGCATGACCAGCAAATTCAAGAGGAATACAAAAGTTGCAGGAGAAATCTAAGAAGTGAAGAGGTAAAGAAATGGCATCAATATAAATTATGGTGTCAACATGAAGAAATAGTTTCTTGGACTCCAGATGGTAATGTGTACATGAAAGCAGTTGGTACAAAACCAAGTGAAAGCCCTGCCTGTAGAAAGCCCCTGATTTGTCGCTCTTCAGCAAATGTGTGCATCATAGATAACGCTGGACTCAAATCATACGAGTATCACGGATTTCAAGACAAGCTGTCTGACGGTAGCAAACGTGGGGAGACTTGCACTGAATTCCAGTCCTTTCAGAAAAATGGTAAGACAACTCCTGGAGAGGAAGTCTATAAATATAAGCAAGGTAGGAAATCCTACTCTGATTGCAGTGAAGGAACTAACATAGAAGAGAAGCCCTTTGAATATAAGCAAAATATGAAAGACTTTAATACACTGAACTATGTTAAAATCCAAGAAAGACATTACAGCGGAGTGGGTACATACGTATGTATACAACATGGAAAAGATTTTAGTTCTCGTCATGATGTTCAGATACATGAAAGAGCTCACGCTGGAGAAAGACAGTACGTATGTAAATACAGTGAGAAATCTTTAACTAATGACTTCTCATTTTATAAATTTGAAAGAGGAGAAACTGAGGAGAAACCCTATGTATGTAAGCAATGTGGGAAAGCATTTAGTACACGCAAGTATTGTCAAGCACATGAAAGAATTCACACTGGGGAGAAACGCTATGTATGTAAGCAATGTGGGAAAGCATTTAGCACACCTAAGTATTGTCAAAGACATGAAAGAACTCACACTGGGGAGAAACCCTATGTATGCAAGCAATGTGGCAAAGCTTTCAGCAGACACAGTCATTGTAAAAGACATGAAAGGACTCACACTGGGGAGAAACCCTATGTATGCAAGCAATGTGGGAAAGCATTTAGCACACGCAGTCATTGTCAAACACATGAAAGAACTCACACTGGGGAGAAACCTTATATATGTAAGCAGTGTGGGAAAGCTTTTATCACACGTGGTAGTTGTCAAATACATGAAAGAATTCACACTGGAGAGAAACCCTATGTATGTAAGCATTGTGGGAAGGCTTTCAGTACACAAGGTAATTGTCAAAATCATGAAAGAATTCACACTGGGGAGAAACCTTACATATGTGATCAATGTGGGAAAGCTTTCAGCAGACACACTCATTTTCAAATACATGAAAGAACACACACTGGGAAGAAACCCTACATCTGTAAGCAATGTGAGAAAGCTTTCATCACAAAAGGCAGTTGTAAAAGACATGAAAGTACTCACACTGTGGAGAAACCCTGTGTATGCAACTCAGGTGGGATAGCTTTTCCCACCCAGAGTAGTTGTCAAAATCATGAAAGAACTCACATTGGTGAGAAACCATGTATGTAAGAGGAAAATGTGGAAAAGCCTTGTATGTAAGAGAAAAATGATGTGAGAAAGCTTTCAACAAAGAGTAATTGTAAAATACATTAAAAAGTACACTGAGGAGAAATTCTATTTATGTAAGCAATGTTGGGGTGCATTCTCTACACACTGGTGGTGTCAGTTACATGAAAACAATCACACTGGGCGATGTGTAGCAATCACCCTAAGTAATATGTAAACTTCAGTGGGTAAGTTTATCTGAATTTTTATCGCATATGTACATGAATTAACCATTAATAAAGCTGTTAAAATTTGTTTCTGGTGGTTGCATCTGGGGAACTGATTGGAGAGGTAAGGGAGATTTTTAACTTTTAATTTTACACATTCTGTATTTACATGTTCTTTAATGAATTGACTTTAAAATCACCAAGTAAATCAAATACCAACCTAGGCCCAGCTGGTCGGATTTGCCTGGAGAATCCTGTGTCCCTCCCTTGAGGAGAGGGGAACCATAAGGAAAGGCTAAAGATGCTCGTGTTGTTCACTCAGCAAACATCTGCCAATGCCCTGGGTGATCACTGACAATACAAATGCAGGATGCACACCCTCGGCCTGGCTGGCTGACGTGTGGCTGCGGGACCGGCTCTGGACATCAATAACTCCACTCCCCAGCTTTCTGAGTGGAGCAGAGGAGCCATGACTCAAGAGTGGGGAGGCGTCCCCCAGCCAGGCTGAGAGGCGGGCAGGAGGGGCACTGAGGTTGGGCTGAGGGAGGGGCCTCTGGGGCCACAACATGAAAGGGTTCAGGTGTGACTGAGACCGGGCTGAGATGGAGTTATAATGTCATGCCCAGGTACCTTTCCAACAGGTTAGTGCTTTCATCCTTCCTCCTAGATCCGTGATTGGCCTAGTGTGGTGGTGCAGGCCTGTAATGCCAGCATTCAGGAAACTGAGGCAGGAGGATCACCATGAGTTCAAGACCAGCCTGGACAACATAGCAAGACCCTGTCTTAAAAAACCAAAAAAGAAAAATCCTTAAAAAATACATTGTATTAAAAGACATATTGCCATTAATAACTCCCGCTCCCTTTGAATGCACTTTTCCTGTCATTTGTGCTACTTTCTGACGCATTTCTGAAGTCCTTTCATGAGTGTCTTGAGTTGCACTGCTGTGGTTACCTCAAGGTCCTGAACTGATTCAAAACGTTTCTCTTTCATGGTCATTTTGATTTCAGGATAGAGCTAGAAGTTGCACAGTGTCAGATGGATGAAGACACTGTCATTTTTCTGTTTTAGGAGCCTGCCTTTCCACTGGATGGCAGGCTGCAGCAGCATTCACCGTGTTTTTGATCACACCTCATAAAGACACATGTGCCTCGCCCTGAGGAAAGTTTTCCCACCGCCAAGTGCTTTTTCTTGCCCGTGCTTTCCCGTGAACAAGTACTCAGACCTGTGCCTGGCCCTGGAGCAACCACCGCATGCGGATGCTTGTTCACTCTTCCTTTGTGTCATTGGTGCGGCCCAAGGACTCGGGAAACAAGTTCTGAAGTCGGGCTGCTGGCCAGGCTTGGGTTCTGCCTCTGTCACCATTTCGTTCATGACCTTGGGCAAATCAGTTCATCTAAGAACGCCAGTTTCTAAGTGTCCTTCTCTGGGGGGAGCGGATTTAGCTCAGTGGCAGAGCACTTGCCTAGCAGACACAAGGCCCTGAGTTCGATCCCCAGCACCCAAACAAAAACAACTGTCCTTCTCTGTAAAATAATCATGTAACTGCCCCTTAAGAGGGTGAAACGTGATGATAAATGTGCAGTGGTTTGAAAACACACCTGCGAATTCCTCCTGACACTCTCCTCATGGGTTGGGACTATTTCCTCCCTACCTTGAACATAGGCTGGCTCTAGGGAGTTGCCTTTTCAAACAATACCGTGTTACTGGGTTTCTGGGGTTCTGTATCCTCCAGTCTCAGAAAGAGCACACAGCAGCCAGGAGGTTGACTGTGACCATCTTTTATACCCACCATGCTGACGTCAGATCTAGGCGGTCCTATCGAAATCCTGGTTCATCTCTCGCCAGAACTGAAGACAATCATCTTCTGATTGGTCCCAGTTGCAGGGCCTAGGCGCATGAGTATCCATGATTGACAGGTCACACCCACTTGCACAGCTGGCTGGCTACACCCTAATTTCCTGCCTCAGTGGCACGTGAACCCTGGACATTTCCATTGAGCTATATCCCCAGCCCACTTTGTATTTATTTTGAGACAGGGTCTCTCTAAGTGGCACAGGCTGAGCTGGAACTTGCAATCCTCCTGTCTCAGCCTCCCAGAGTACTAGGATTGCAAAGTTTGCCACTACACCTGGCCATTATCCACTTTTTACTAAAGATTGGAGGGTTAAGTAACAATCCTCAAAGCCACACTCAAAGAGAGACATACCTTAGATTTCACTCCCATTTCTTCTGCCTCTCAGGGCCTGGCAGGAACCTGGTCATGGGGCTACCGCCAGTAGCCAGGCCTTTCTCTGGGCTCATGGCCAACAGTAGTCTCCATGGAGAATCAACAGGATGGGGCTGTTGCTATCCCCTGTGACCTCTCAGGTTGGATCCCGAACACTTACACCATGTGCCTATGCACAAGCAAGCTTAATTCAGTAAATGAAGAGCACAGAAACCCACACACCTTGGACTCCTTATCAGGTTTTTAAAATTTTTTTAATTTGTGGTGCTGGGGTCCAGCGCTGAGCTGGCTACACCCTCTTGACCCCTTCTTGTCAAAGTCTCCTCACTCCGAGGACTAGAAAGGCAGGTGACCATCATGTGAGATTCGAGAAGGATCCTATTCGTCAGTTGTTCATTAATTTGATCCCTTAGGTAAGTAACATCTGCTACAGCAGTCTTGGCACACCCCCCAGGGAGATGTTGCACTCCTGCACAGTGGCTGGGCTTGGTGGTTGGATTGCCAGGTGCGATTTCCAGCTCTGCCACTTCCTGTCTGGATGTCTGTCTTAGTTACTTCCCTTGTCTTGGGACACAATACCTGACACCCACAACTTATGGAGGAGAGGTTTCTTTTGGCTCACAGACGCAGTCCACGGTTGGCATGGGGGAAGGGCCTGGCAGAGGAGAGCTGCTCACATCATGGTGACCAGGAAGCAGAGTAGGGGATAAACCCTTTGGCCATACCCCAGGCACTCCCTCTTCTGGCCAGACCTTGCCTCCCAAGAACAAGTGAACTATAGGCCCATGCAGTTTAATCACCTCCCAAAAGTGCCTACCATGAGCATATGAGGCTCTTGGGAGACAACAGATATAAACAGTAACAATGACTTTGGACAGGTTACTTAAGCTCCCAGACTCAGTTTCCTTGTCTGTACAATTGGAGTGATTATTAGAGTTGGCCTCTAGGAACAGTTGACCTCTAGTGAGGATTTAAGGAGACAATCAATATACAATGTTTCAGATAGTGCCTGACATGTTATTAGAACTCAAGAAATAGTAGTTGTCCTTTTGTGTATTACTTCATTCATGTAGAGATAATTCATCCACCTGAGTCTCCAGTGTCTTCAACCTAACTCCAATGATTGGGGGGGGGGGCTTGAACCCAGAGCCTTCACATTCAGTTACATCCCCAACCCTATTTAAAATGTGTTTTGTGAGTCTGCACCATGCTCACCTATAATACCAGCACTTGGGAGGATGAGGCAAGGGGATTTCTGCAAATTCAAGGCCAGCCTGGTATGTGCAGTGAATTGAAGCCCAGTTTGAACCGTGTAGTGAGACCCTGTCTCAAAAACACCAAAATAAATAAAAGAAAGAATAAAAAAAATACATTTTTGGAGACAGGGTCTTGCAAAATTGCTAAATCATCCAGGCTTGGCTCAAACTTGAAGTCCTCCTGCTTCAGCCTCCCAGAGGGCTGGGATTACAGGTGTGCACACATATGCCTGGCTCTGACATCTTTATAAGAGAAAGGTGAAGAAGATTTAAATGCTCCAGGGAAGCCAGCGAAAAAGGCCATGTGAAAATGGAGGTAGGGATCAGATTAATGCATTTACATTTTAGCACACTTCAACTACAGCTCAATAAAACCGATACATTCATGTTATGTTGGTGCTCTTTTGTGTGTATGTGTGTATACACTAAGTTCATTATGGCTTAACAATAAGATTATGAGTACTTTCCAACACTTGGAAATTTTCAAACATACCCACTCCAACAACTACTGATATTCCACAAATCTGTCTTACTCACCTCACTTGTTTGTGTTATTGCTGGAATATTCTAACAATAGAAGCTGGGCATGGGGGCACACACCTGTAATCCCAGTACTTGGGAAGCTGAGGCAGGAGGATTGCCACAAGTTCAAGGCCAGGCTGGGCTCCATAGCAAAACCCTGTCTCAAAAAACAAAACCAAAAACCAAACAAAGAAATACTGTAAAATAAACCCCAGGTAATATATCTTCACCTGGAAATTCTTCAAAATCTCTCTAAAATATAAGAACCTTTAAAAATGCTATACAATCTCAATGACATTATCTATTGCATTTATCATAGTGAATATGAATGGCTTTGTAATTATTTTTCTTCTCTCTCTGTCTCTCTGTCTCTCTTTCTACCTTTGGGGAGGGGTTGAGACAGTATCTCACTACATAGTCCAGGCTGACCTTGAACTCATGGTGATCTTCCTGCCTCAGCCTCCCAATGTGTTGGAATTTCAGACATGTATACTATACCTGACTTATGGGTCATTTTTAAATTTAAAAAAATCATTCTACTGCTTCCAAAAGACACCAGTAATTTATCTTATAGTTGTTAGATGACTTGTTCTATAGACGTCATTGAAGTCAAATGAGTTGATTTTGTTTACATTTTTCATATCTTTCCTGATTTCCTGATTGGTTCTGTCAATTATAGAGGGAAGAATGTTAAAACCTGCAATTATGATTTTGGAGTTACTTATTTGTCCTTTTAGTTTGGTTAATCTTTGCTTTATGTATTTTTGAAGCTATGTTACTGGGAGCATAGTCATTTAGGGTTTTGGATTATTACCTCTGGATGATAAATGAACTCATCATTATACTTAATCCTCTATCTCTGGTAATATTTCTTCCCTTAAAGTTTACTTTGCTATGAAAATAGGCACTTCAGAGTGCCTATTTTCGTAGGCACACGAATAGGCACATGATTAGTGTTTATATGATGTATATTTCTATGTCTTTTACTTTTCCAACTTTTTTATTGTGGTAAAATACATATATTATTTACTGTCTTTTTTTTGTGTGTGTACTAGGATAGAACCTAGGGCCTTCCACGGAGCTACATCCGCAGTCCTTTCCCACCTTTTTATTTTGAGACAGGGTCTCATAAGTCATTAGGTTGCTTCCTGTCTCAGCCTCCTAGAGTGTTAGAGTTACAGGTACATACCACCCCACCGGCTTCTTAAGATTTTTTCTTTTTTTTTTTTTTTTTTTTGAGACAGGGTCTCACTATTGTAGCCCAGGCTAGTGCTCCAACTCACAGCGATCCTCCCGCCTCAGCCTCCCAGGTGCAGGGATCACCGATGTGCATCACCACACCCAGCACACTCCCACCCTTCGGCAGTGTGTGTTTCTTCGCCGGTGGACAGAACTGTCGTGAAGGCGAACCAGATGAAGCGTGTGTGAGCTTTAGCACCGAGCCTGGTGCCGGAGCCTGGTCCCTACTGTGGCAACACCCCTGTCATCAAACGCCCCCTCCCGGCCCTTCCCCACCTCAACCCATTTGCTGGAGCGTTGTCCCTCCAGACACTCAGGACTGCGACCTCATGTTTGTACACCCCCGATGTCACTGGTCTCGCATACAGGGACGCCAGGTTCGGCCCCGGCTGCTTCTGCTCATTTATTTTTCTTCCACGTGTATCTGGCGCCCAGGAGGGGCCTGGCGCGTTTGTTGAATGAACGAATGAGCGACAAGCTATCTCACCTTCTCCATCTGCCGAGGCCGTCTGGCTCCAGCCTGCGGTCACAGTCTTGACCCCTGACCGCGGTCCCGGTGCTGCGACACCAGCAACACTCTGGCTCGCCGCCCCGCCCTGGGCCGGCTCAGACAGCCCAAAGCCCCGCCCACAGCCCGGGTTGGACGACGAAGGCGACGCCCACCGTGCTGGGTCGCCTTGGATTGGTGCGGCCGCCTCCGGGAGGCGGGGTCAGGGCCGGGTGAGGGGCAGCTGACGCCTTGTGGGCCAGAGAAGCCCAGCCGGCGGGCTGCGTAGACACAGGCGGCGTGGACAACCGGGTGAGTGCGCGGTTGCGGGACCGGCGGGAGCGGGGGACGGCGGGGACGGCGGCACGCGCCGGGCACTGCACAAGTCCGCGCCCCCACGGGCTGCGATCGGCCAAAGTCGTCAGTCCGGTCTTGTCTTCCAGACCCGGTGAATTGAGGCTCCCGGACGCCGGACGCCGAGGAACCGCCCAATATGGCATCAGAAGTGAGTGTGGCCCCCGAGCCCGTGAGCAGGGTTGGCGGGAGGTCCAGGCTATGATCTGAGAGCGGGTGGCCCTGGCGCCCCCAGGTGGCCGTGCGATAAGCTCCTTCTTGTGCCCGAAGCTTGGCCGGCGCCGACCTGGCGGTGTGCAGCACCGGCCCAGGGTGGGAAGAGCCGGAGGGAGGGACCTAGGGCCTCGTGGTGTCTGACCCGTGGCTGCCACAGGTCCCCAGCACTGGGTCAGGAGGCCCCTGCTCTGAACCTCCTCAGTAGAAGGGGCTGTTTGCTGCCGGGCATGGAGCACGCCTGTCTGCCCAGCACTCTGGGAGGCTGAGGCAGGAGGATTGCAAATTGGAGCCCAGCCTGGGCAACTTAGTGATTTAGTGAGAAACTGTCTCAAAATAAAAATGGGCTAGGAGTGCAGCTCAGTGGAAAGGCCTTCAATCTCCACTACTGCAAAAAAGTAAAATAAAATAAAGAGGGAGATCACTGTTTGCGTGGTGCTGCTGAAGTGGAGTCTGGGTCCCAGCCTCTCCCTCCTCATCGGGCGAGACACTTCTCCCCTTGGTTCGTGTGAAGAAACCATGCGGTAACGTGCCTGCCTGCCAGCCACTGGCCTTCCGGAAGCCCGGGCCGGCAGCAGGGGGCCTGGACTTCCGGAGCCGCAAAGACCTGGTTACACCCTGGAGTCACCAAGCTCCTTGAGTCCTTTTCCGCCTGAGGAAAGCACGGTCACTGTGCCCACCTCACAGGAGGTGCACGGCCCTGTGTCCAGTCCCTCTCAGGGACTCAGCCCAGGAAGCGCTGCTGGCCTCAGTGCATCCTGAGTCGCTGCACCCTCCTGCCCAGCCCAGCATCCCCTGCTTACCCCACAGAGCTCATCCTGGTCCAGGAGTCACCTAGCTGGAACTGGAGCAGGGACCATACTGGGCTTCCTGTCCTCCTCATCCCGGCGGGTGGGTGGGTGGCACCCAGCTCTGACGAGGCAGCCAGTGGGGTGGGGCTTGTCCCGAAGCACAGGGTCCCTGCAGTTCATGCTTAGTGACCTGAGCTTGCCCTGGGCCATCCTGTGGGTTGCTGCTAATTGGTTTGGCAGCAGCCAGCTTGTTAGGGAGTTATTACTGACAAGTTGTTGTTATTACTAACAAGAAGTGGAGTCCCAGAAGCTGCTTCAGGAGGCCTTCTGGGGTCCTGGTTCTGACTGCCTGGCCCTGACCTTCTGGCCCCAGACTCCATATGGTGCTTTTTTATTTTTTCCTGGTACCGGGGATTGAACCCCAGGGCCTTCACACCGAGGTACAACCCCAGGGCCTTCACACTGAGGTACATCCCCAGCCCTTTTTGATGTTTTGAGACAGGGTCTCGCTAAATTGCTCAGGCTAGGCTCAAACTTGTGATCTTCCAGCCTCAGCCTCCCAGGGCGCTGGGATGACAGGCATGTGCCACCGCCACCAGCCCACATGGTGCTTTGCTGGAGATCAGGTCTTAGTGGGGTAGCTAGGGGCACACAAGGCCACGGGGGCAGAGTCCTTTGGCAGCAAGCCATCGGGCATGGAGGAGTCAGCTCATACACAGCCCCTTGGACGCACCCCCAGCACACAGCGCAATGTAGGTATCAGCCTGTATACACGGATTGTTGTTATCTTTGGCACAGCAGGGCTGGATTCAAACTGAGCTTTCGGGGTGACTTCTCAACTTGGGCAGAGGCAAGAAAGCTCCAAGAATTTCACTTGTGGTTACAGGAATGCCACCGTCTCTCTGCTGTCACACTGTGGGGGGCAAAGAAGCCTGACTTCCTGTACACCCATGGCCCCTACCCTCTGAACCTCACTTTCCTTATCTGCTCAGGGAGAATAAACCTGCTCATATCTTTCCTGAGGACTTTTTCTCCCTGCAGTCTTGGGGATTAGACCCTGGGCCCTTGTCCTGAGCTACATCCCCAACACTTTTTATTTTAAGACAGGATCTTGCTAAATTCCAAATTGCCCAGGTTCGGTTCCAACTTGCAATTCTCCTGCCTCAGCCCCCTGGAGTGCTGGGATTACAGGCGTGTGCTACCTTGCCTGGCTCTGAGGTCCTTTTCTGAGAGCCCTTTCCTGAAGGGAGCGAAGATGATTAACTCATTGTCCCTGCTCTCCTGGCCAGAGTGGGAAGCTGTGGGGTGGCCGGTTTGTGGGTGCAGTGGACCCCATCATGGAGAGATTCAACGCATCCATCGCCTACGACCGGCGTCTATGGGAGGCAGACGTACAGGGGAGCAAGGCCTACAGCCGGGGCCTTGAGAAGGCAGGGCTCCTCACTGCAGCTGAGAGGGACCAGATCCTGAGTGGCCTGGACCAGGTACTCTTCTTTTTCTCTTTCTTTTTTTGAGAGTCTCTAAGTTCCCCCGGCAGGACTTGTACTTGAGATCCTCCTGCCTCAGCCTCCCTCAGTGTTAGGAGTATGTATAGACATGTGCCACTGCACCTGGCACTCTCTTCATCTTTTAACGACTCCCATAACCTCCTGGCTCACAGGAGAAGATGCGCTGGGTCTGAGGTGCTCCCACAGGGTCGGAGGGAGGACCCACGCCAGGACTTGGTCTCCCCATGAGAACAGTCAGCCACCTGGGATGAGAAACCAGGTGGTGTTCTCCCAGCAGCCCACGTCTCCACATGACCCAGGCTGTTCCCACTAGGTGGCAGAAGAGTGGGCCCAGGGCACCTTCAAGCTGCACCCCAGCGACGAGGACATCCACACTGCCAATGAGCGGCGCCTGAAGGTGTGGCGTCCCGATGTCCCCTCCACCTGGGTTGCCCCTCGAGCAGCTGCAGCAGCCCTGACCCTGTGCTTCTGCTGCCCCAGGAGCTCATCGGAGATGCGGCAGGGAAGCTGCACACGGGACGCAGCCGGAACGACCAGGTGGTGACCGACCTCAGGTTGTGGATGCGGCAGACCTGTGCCACGCTGTCGGGGCTCCTGTGGGAGCTCATCAGGACCATGGTGGACCGGGCGGAGGCGTAAGGGAGGATGCGAGAGTGGCCGGGCTCACCTGTCCCCCGGGCGGGCAGCCCTAGGTGGCTGAGCTGGACGGAGCCGAGTCCAGGGTGCAGGCAGAGCAGCCAGGAAGGTTTCTTCTGCCCCTCCTGCCTGATGCAGTGGCCGGGAAACTCCACCCTCTGAAGCTACCAGGGCAGCAGGTTGGAGCCGGGTCCCCCTGGCCTAGTGTCCCCAAGCTTGGCTTCTGCACCCCAAAGCCTTTGGGGTTTTACTCCTGCAGACCTGGGCCAGGAGCTGCCAAGTCCCTGGATGGTGTCCAGGATGGGCTGATCCAGACTTTCCCGGGGCCCTGCGACCCCTTATGTGTCCCTTATGCTGGGACGCATAAAGGTGTAAGGACGGTCAACCAGGGCTGATGAAAATGTTCTACAATTACAATTGAAGTGTACACTTTAAATGAATAAATTAAATGTTTAATATATTTTAAAAATCAATCATTACTAGGCCTGGGGATTTAGCTCAGTGGTAGAGCACCTGCCTCACAAGCACAAGACCCTGAGTTCAATCCCCAGCACCCAAAAAAAAACAAAACAAAAAAATCAATCGTTACTCACAGCTCCTCTGCCACTGCCCTGTCATTCATTCATCTACATTCACTCATTTGTAGGCTGCGGATTGAACGGGGGCCTTGGGACCAAGCTACAACCCCAGCCCTCTTTGATTTTTTACTTTGAGACAGCATCTTGCTAAATTGCCCAGGCTGGGCTCAAACTTGGGATCCTCCTGCCTCAGCTTCCTGAATGCTGGGACTAGTGTGTACTACCATGCCCACTTTCCCTTGAGACCTTGTATTAGTCATTTTCCTGTTGCTGGGATAAAACCCTGAAGGTTAAAGGACAGGTTTATTTGGCTAACAGTTTGAGAAGGTTCAGTCCATGGTCAGCTGGCTCCAAAGCAGGAACAGAATGGTGGAAGGGCCCGGTGGAAGAAAGCTCCTCAACCCATAGCAGCCAGAAGCAGAGAAGAAAAGAGCTGGGGACAAGAACGGACTGTTCCAACCACAGCCCCAGTGACCACCTCCGATCAGGCCCCACCTCCTAATAGCACATAAGTGAATCCACTAATGAGCATAAAGCCCCCATGATCCAATCGCCTCCTCTACACAGGAGACTTTGGGGGACACTTTAGAGTTAAACCATAATAGACCCATCTGTCCCCAGGAGACTGCTTAGTCCCTTGTTGGGGAAGGGGCTTGCAAGCCACCCTGCTCTCCCTGGAGGCCCCAGGTCCTGTGTCCTAGGCAGGCTGTGCCTGGCCCCAGCCCTCATGCCCCCACTTCTCTCACCCCCACAGGGAGCGTGACGTCCTGTTCCCGGGGTACACCCACCTGCAGAGGGCCCAGCCCATCCGCTGGAGCCACTGGATCCTGAGGTGACTAGGGACATGCAGGGTACCGTGTGGGGACTGTGGGGATGGTGAGGGACCAGCTGCCCTGACCCTGCAGCACTAACTTCTCGCAGCCACGCTGTGGCACTGACCCGGGACTCAGAGAGGCTGCTGGAGGTCCAGAAGAGGATCAACGTCCTACCCCTGGGGAGGTGAGTGAGGCCACAGGGTTCTGGGGTGGGGGAGGGTGCCCCATCGTCAGCCTGGCCCTTGGGGAGTGGCTTCCCCAGGACAGAGGAGACAGCAGCAGGATAATAGGAGGTGTGATCATAGAATACGGTCAATGTTTAAGTATTGGGGCTGGGGATTTAGCTCAGTGGTTAGAGTGCTTGCCTTGTAAGCACAAGGCCCTGAGTTCGATCCCCAGCACCCAAAAAAAAAAAAAAAAGTGTATTACAGGAAAAGACATGTTGCCATGAATTGCTCTCAAAATCGTCCCCCTTGCTCTGAGTGCACTGATCCCACCATCCTTGCCACTTTCTGCAGCAGCTCTGGAGTCCTCTTTCCTGTAATAATGTATTTTATCTAAACACTCACTCTATATTTTGACTGCGCCTCATAAGCCAGGAGGAGAACTCTGTGTGGGCCTCCGGCTGTCTCTGAAATGGAGACAGCCAAACTAGCAATGTGTCCAAGCAGGGCCAGGGCTGCCCTGGAGCCAGCTGCCTACAACCTGCTGTTCCCCTGCATGGGGACAAGTGTTCTGGTATCCAAGGTGGCCGGGCCAGGGAGAGGTTGAGCCCCAGGCTGAAAAGTGGCAGCCAAGGATTGGTTTTGTGTGTGTGTGTGTGTGTGTGTGTGTGTGTGTGTGTTTATGTATGTCCCCAGGCCTGCCCGCCAGGAGCCCTGGTCCCTCTAAACCCCTGTCCCCTGTGACCCCTGTCCCTGCAGCGGGGCCATTGCGGGCAACCCTCTAGGCGTGGACCGGGAGCTGCTGCGAGCAGGTGAGGCACTGCCGTCCTCCCTGGCTGTCACCCCCATGCCTGCCCTGTACCCCAACACACAGGGCAAAAGCAGGAGCTGCCCCTCCTACCTGCGGGCACTGAGGCTGCTGAGGCCCGGGCTGCCCACGGCGGGGGAGCCTGGCATGGGGGAAGCTCCAGGGTCCTGCCCCGGTCTTGGTGTGCTTCGACCCCACCTTTCCCTGCCCCGCATTGTCCTTCCTGGGAGATGGCCGAGGGGGCGGTGGCTGCTTCGGGGTGGCAGAGCCCACTCCTCACCCTCCAACCCAGCCTCTCATCCCTTCCACCCGCAGAACTTAACTTCGGGGCCATCACGCTCAACAGCATGGATGCCACCGGCGAGCGAGACTTTGTGGGTAAGTCGCGGGTGCCAGGACCTGTCCCCAAGCAGCACCTCTGCCCCCAGCCCCAGTTCCTCGGGTCTCCTCCCACCCCCCGAGCTCCTCCAGGCCAGGCGGGGACACAGAGCGCCTGCCATCCCCTGCTCCCTGCCCAGTGGAGTTCCTGTTCTGGGCATCCCTGTGCGGGACCCACCTCAGCAGGATGGCCGAGGACCTCATCCTCTACGGCACCAAGGAGTTCAGCTTCGTGCAGCTCTCCGACGCTTACAGGTGAGGCCTGCCCCCATCTCCGTCCCCAGCCTGCTCTGGCGCCGCCTGCCCACTCAGCCGCGGTCTGTGTGTCCCCAGCACCGGAAGCAGCCTGATGCCCCAGAAGAAGAACCCGGACAGCCTGGAGCTGATCCGCGGCAGGGCGGGCCGCGTGTTCGGGCGGGTGAGCAGCGGGGAGGGCGGGAGGCCGCTGGGCCGCGTCCGGCCGGCGCCTGAGCCGCCTCTTCCTGCAGTGCGCCGGGCTCCTGATGACCCTCAAGGGACTTCCGAGCACCTACAACAAGGACCTGCAGGTGCGGGGCTGGGGTGGTGGGGACCCCCAGAGCGGCCATGCCCCGTCCATGTGCCCCGCCATCTCTCGCCCTGGGCACAAGTGGATGGCATCGAGTGCTCTGTGGGGCCGGGTCCCCGGGCCCTCACCCCTGTGCGTGCCCCTAGGAGGACAAGGAAGCCGTGTTTGAAGTGTCTGACACTCTGAGCGCCATCCTGCAGGTGGCCACCGGTGTCATCTCCACGCTGCAGGCAAGACTTGCCCCTCCCCCTCCCGAAGCCCGCCTCTAGGTCTGCAGCAGGCAGGACAGGGGTGGTCACCAGAGGAGGCCGCAAGGCTGATTAGGTTCGAGACCTAGGTCCTGTCCACCAGCCAGAACACATCTTTTTTTGTGTGTGTGGTGCCAGGGATCGAACTCAGGCCCTTGTGCTTGCAAGGCAAGCACTCTACTCACTGAGCTAAATCCCCAGCCCCCTTTTTTTTTTTTTTTTTTAAAGACAGTTTTGCTATGTAGTTCAGGCTGGCTTTGAACTCACTAGGTAGCCCAGGCTGCCCCTGAACTCCTGGTGATCCTCCTGCCTCAGCCTCCTGAGTGCTGAGATTATAGTTGTGTACCACAGCACCTGGCCCGAGCAAAGAGCCGGGAAGAGCTCCTTCCCAGGTCGATGACTGGGCAGGGTTTAAGAGCAGGCTGGGGACCAGAGCCTGGCATCCTCAGGGCCCGGGGATCCAGGCTCATAGTGGCCACTCGTCCCCCAGATTCACCGCGAGAACATGGCGCAGGCTCTCAGCCCTGATATGCTGGCCACTGACCTTGCCTACTACTTAGTACGCAAAGGGGTGAGTGCGGGCGCGGGTGGAGGACGCAGGGATGGAGGCATGTCCCCAGGGCAGGTGCCAGGGAGCTCGCGAAGGACAGAGGCGAGGACAAGTGCGTCAATGCCACCCACCCTGCCCGCACCCAGCTGCCCTTCCGCCAGGCGCACGAGGCCTCCGGGAAAGCGGTGTTCATGGCCGAGACCAAGGGGGTGGCCCTCAGCCAGCTGTCCCTGCAGGAACTGCAGACCATCAGGTGCGGCCGCTGTCCCTGCCCCGACCCCTCCTGGGCCAAGCAGGGCGGCATGCCCACCGCCTGCTGTCCCTGCAGCCCCCTCTTCTCGGGCGACGTGAGCCGCGTGTGGGACTATGGGCACAGCGTGGAGCAGTACAGCGCGCTGGGCGGCACGGCGCGCTCCAGCGTCGACTGGCAGATCAGCCAGCTGCGGGCCCTGCTGCAGGCCCAGAAGGCCGAGATCCGCACGCCCGCTCCTCGGTAGAGCGTCCCGGAGGACGCTGCCCCTGCTCCCTGCCTGGCCTGGCTCCTGCGTGGGCGCTTCTGGGGGTCTGCCAAGCGGCCATCAAGGACGTGGGGCAATGGGGCCTGGGATGGGGAGCAGGGGGCACAGGGACCCCCAGCTAGTGTCCTCTGCCGGCCTAGCGTCCTTGGAACCCTGGCTCCCCGCGCTCCCATTGCCCCCTCTCGGCACCTTTGTAGTGGGTTGCCTGGGTCAAGCCCTTTGCCAGGACGGCAGGGGTGACTGTGGGATGCCAGGCTCCAGTCAGCTGCATACAAAGGAAACGATGAAGCCTGGCATGGTGGAGGATCCCAAATTCAAGTCCATCCTGGGCAATTTAGCAACTTAGCAAGACCTTGTCTCAAAATAAAAAAATAAAAAGGGCTGGGGATGTAGCTCAGTGGCAGAGCGCCTGTGGGTTGGATCCCCAAAACCAGACATGCACACATGCACACACCCATACATACACACACACACACACACACACACACACACACACACCCCGTGAAGATGCTGCCGCCTCCCCCCTGGAGAGTGACGTGGCCATCAGTTCCCTGGAACTAACCGTGAGGTGAGGGCCAAGGCTGTGGTGTCTAGAGGGTGCCACCCCCGCTGCAGCCAACACGGGGCTGGTCACAGGCAGCCAGGCCAAGCAGGGGGCAAGCGTTCAAGAGACATGAGACAGAAGACTAGACAGATACACCAAGATCCTGTAAGGATGTCTGACATTCAGCGGGCATGGTGGGGCAGCCTGTGATCCCAGCACTCCAGGAAGCTGAAGCAGGAGGATTGCAAGCTCAGCCCAGCCTGGGCAATTTAGAGACTTAGTAAGACCCC
>PVJO010018713.1:0-36012 GCA_004026905.1 Hystrix cristata
TTCTTCATCTGAGAAATGTTTATTCATTTCAGATGCCCATTTTTGGATAGGGTCTTTAAATTTGGGGGGTTTGCCTGTAACATTATTATAATGACTGCACGGTATTTTTGTATATAGAAAAGATAATCTTTATAATGAACTAATTTATAACATTAGACATTTATATAGTTTGTGCAATATTTTGCAGACATGAGCAATTTTATGATGAACATCTTTATAGTTCAATACTTGCACAAATAACTTGATTAGTTTCTCTACCTGAGTACCTATTTGCCCCTCTTTTTGAGACACTTGTAGAATCATATGCTGTTGTAGCAAACAATACAGAGAGATCTATTTTGCCCTTTGCTCAGTTTTCCCAAATGGGAAGGAAACATCTTGCATGCCTGTAGAACAATATTATAACCAGCAAACTGCCATTGATGCATTCCTTCAATATCTGTGTTGTGTTTCTTAGTGTGCTTTGGTAAGACAGATGTTTTAGACATACTGTTGGGAAGCTCTATTTTGCATTTGCACAGGTTTCTTTCTTCCCTCTGGCACTCTTTCTCCTCCTTTGCCTCTTTCTCAGCTGAGCCTTGGCTGATTAGTTAGCTTGCCCGGAAGGCAATATTCCTGCTGTCTTTGCACAAGTGTATGAGTTCTAGATCCTAAGAATTTCAAGCACTAATGTTCTCCAGAGCCCCTGTGAAATAAAGTCAGAGACTGTTTCTTCTCCATAAAATTGCAGCCATCTGTTGGTTTCTATTCTTTAATACCAAAGCAGATAATACCCAGAGTATCAGAGCCGGCAGGCATAATAGATACAGTCTGCTGCTGCTAAGTTCACTAATTAAAGCTCTGGACTAGTCTGCAAGGTCATATTTCCTTTGTTCTTATTTCAGATTCTGTGCAGCCATATTTTACACATATCCGAAAGAATATCTATGAACTAGCAATAAAATTTCACTTTGTGCATAAATGAAGTAATGCAGATATTTCAAATAAAAATATTAAGAACTGTGTAACTCCAAAGCTGAAGCAGCGGCTTGAGTGAAGTGATAGCTGTGTTCACCTTTTGTTTCATGGGAGCCCCCATTTCAGTTTTATAAGATGGTCAAACCCACCACATTTTATCAGAACAGGAACTTCTGCAAATGCTATTGGTTACTGTTGTGTCTTTATCTGAATAAGCACTTCTATAATTGGATCTTTTTTTGTAATCATAAAATAATGTTATATTTATGTTCATTAGCTGGTGATACTGGTACTGGTACTAGTTCTGAAAATATGTCTGAAAAAGAAAGTAGATATAAGAAAACACCATTGAGATAAACATGGGCTACCATACTCTGTGCTGCTAATTTCAGAGAGAGCACTTTGTGAAATATTAGAGGTAATGCTGAGGAAATAATAGATTGCATTAAAGCAAAATATGTTTCAATGGTTGTAGATTTATGTGCCACTATCTCCAGACTTTATATTTCTTCCAATGGGAAAATTAGTCATGAATTATGTAAGTTTTGATTTATGCAAGATCTTCAGTAATTTATCCTTTACACAAAATGCATCCCTATGTGCTGGATTTTTTCCATACTTTGCTCATAATTCAAGTAGTATGTATTTGAATAAGATAGGAGTTTGAAACTTCTTAGTCCTACTGGAATTGAATTTATTTTTTATTTTGCACCAAGTGTACATGAGATTTTTAGCTCGTTTTCCTGAAATTTAAGAATAGACTTCTCAAAAAAGTTATTACTTAGAAACTTGAATGTATTGAGTACCTAGTATATATATGTACTGCTCTATATGTCAGTTGTACTTTAATTTGATTCATACAGCAATCTTGGGGTGTTAACCACCCTGAATTTGTAAAACAGTCTTCCAAGAATTATGGAGATTGAGTTCAAGGACATATTTGGAAGGGGGCAGAGCCAAGATTCAGATACATGTCTGATTCCGAAGCTTATATTTTGCCTGGGAGTCCTGGGAAGTCAGTAGGTGGAATAGAGGTTCACCATCCCCAGAATTATAAACAAAATAATGTATTCTTGGCCTGCATATTCATTTTTTTGGGCAGAGGGCCCATGGCACCCATCATACATTCATTCTTATTGCCCTTTACTCTATTCCTTCCAGTGTTATACACCCAAAGCCACATTAAAATCTTCCCCCAATTACCCACAAAGCCTTTTTTACCCTCAACCATGCATCAACCATTGCAGTCATCAGTGGTGTCTGGAAATAGGGTTTCTTTCTGCACATCACTTCTTCCTGACAAGCAGGGGAGTGGGGTAAAATCCACTGGCCACAGGAGGAAAGTCGTAATGACCCTAGCAGCACTTTTGCTGTTTGAATTTCTAAGAGTCATAGAGCTGTCCTCAGTGTAGCTCTGGGCATGCACACAAATGTGCAAGACTGCTCAACCAAAGTTCATCCCATTTCCCACTGCTATTTTCTTGTTTCTCTCTGTGGAATGCTTCACACTGTTGCTTTAATTAAAATAATTCATGTGCTTGTGTCCTATTTGTCCCTTCAAACTGGAGACATGTTGAGTGCAGGAGCCATACTTTGTTTACCCTGGGTCCTACAAAATGTCCAGGATCACGTGACAGAAACAAAAACCTCCCATCATCAGAATCATGAAGCTTTTCTCAGACAGTCCTGCTCTCCCTGGAGGCCTCCTTGCCTGCTACTTTGGGCTTTTAGGCCTTTGTGATGTGCTTGTGGTAATGGGTGGGAAGTACAGAATAGAAACAGCAGGGTAGCAGGTGAACTTCAGTTACATGTGTGAAAATGGACACAGCCAAGAGAGCTGGAAGAAAGGGGTCAGGGACGAGGAAAAGAAGCACAGAGTCGGTACAGGCTGGAGTTGAAAGGGAAGAGGAGATGGGAGGGGCTCTGACAAGGGACTTTGGGGAGATAAATTGCAAAGAAGGTCTTAGAAAATTGTTCCCACCTCATGTCCCATGTTTCCATCCACCTTTCAGAATTACATTGGTTTCAAGGTTTTGGGGATCAGATTTCCTGTTACACCCAAATGTGTAGCCACACTTACCCTGATGGAGATCACGAAGATTTCAGTGAATTCATCACACATTTCTTTTAAGAGCAGGAGATATTTTAAACCATTGATCAAATTGATTAGGCTGAGTTTCAGGAAACATATTTGCACATGTTTATTTTTTAATTCTTCAACTGTAGAACATAGTATTTTCACCAAATTGAAACAGTGACAAAATATGTAAAATAAAAAGAATATCTGCTTCTTCTTCCCTCTTCTCTATCCTGAGTAACCTCTTTTAGTAATTTGAATTCACTCATCAAAACTCTTTGTACAGTACAGCAGTTTCTTTCTACGGACAAAACCCCAGAGCTGTCGGAGAAGGGAAAATCTCTTCTTGATGAATATGAAATTGTAATGGTGACAGCCTTCATGTAGATAGTTCAGCCAGTTAGACTAGAAAAAGTAATTGCTTACTCTGTCACACTCTTGAGACTGCTCCAGTCTCCCTTGCAGGGAACCATCTTCAGGTGGAGATCCAAAGTTCAGACACGCAAATTCAGGATGATATGGCAGGAAATTCAGAGTGGTACAGAAAGAAATCTCTTAAGTCTTTGTTGCCCTCTCCTGACCACACAGAAATTGGCTTTTCCTGCTGCCATTCATTTGGTTAAGCTATGGCTGCCCTTGTGGCTGCTTTTTCTCTTCCTTTTTCTCTTTGACAGTGTCCTCTCAGTCAAAATGTCTTAGCAAGGCCTTCTTTGGCTAAGCTCCCAGGACTGTGTCACATGGAGCGCCAGAAACATCAGAAATAAAAACAGCATCCGTCATGCAGTTGATGCTGGCCATAAATCAGTGCCTTAGAAAGGTTTACAAGCTACAGCTGAGGCTTGTCAGAGTCTGTCCACCTGCTGGGGTGCAGACTTCTTTCCAAGCAGCGCTCAATACCTTGCTAGCACCATCCCTGCAGCCTTTCTGAAAGCATATTTGAGGTGGCTGAACTTTTGTCTTCTAGCTTTTCACAGTCTACCTGCTGGTGAATTCTCACTTTACATGCTTGCCTTAGATCCTGGCATCTGCCATGTCCTCCTGGAATGCTCTTATCCTGCTTGTCCTGCCCCCTACTCTCATCTTCTTGCCTACATTATTTTTTCTTATTCCTCAGGTCCCCATGTAATGTGATTTCCTCACCACCCCCATCATTTTAGGCTGCCCTTTTTGGTCCCTCAGTAGTATTTTGCATTTCTCCCAACACTTTTACAGTTTCTTGCTCAGTGCCTTTTTCCCCTGCTAAGCTGCAACCTTTTCAAGAGTTGGGATGGTGTCTATTGTCACCACTGCTGTATCTCCAGCATCTGCCCCAGAACTTGGTACCAAGGAGGTGCTCAATAAATAAGATGCCAAGTAATGGAAGGATGACATAACAGGGTTTGCAAACTTGCTTAATCAGAATCTCTTCGAGATGCTCCCTTGAAATACAAATTTTTGGCTTTTTCTACCCTGGAAAGTTTGATTTAACAAGTGTGGGGGAAGGGTTGGAAATATGTTCTTTTAAACAAGATATCTTTGTGATTCTTACAGTGAACTAACTTGGAAGACTGTTGGGGGATCCTGGAGGAGGGTGGCATGGGGGTGAGGGGGAATAAGCATTGGCTTGGGTGTCTGAGTGTCTGCCCCTAGCTAACTTTGGGTGTTCTGGGCCAGGGAACTTCAACTTTGTCAGCCTCTCTATCCTCATCTATACATCCAGAGATATGAATTAAATAGCCCACAAAGCTCTTTCTGGCCCTGGAAGTCTCTATTCCCATCCTTACCTTTTTCTCTTGTAGTCCCCACATGAAAGGTGAATGAGTGTGAGGTATGATTTGCAGAAGAGTAGGGAGATAGGAATTCTTTGGTAGCCTATATTATTCACTAAGCTGTGGTAAAATCACTGGCCTGGGAGGAAGGAGAATGGTAATGTTTTACACTGGTCTATTAGAGACAAACTTTTAAATTGTCTCCCACAATCAGGGTTCTTGGTGTTCATATCCTTGTATGATCTTCTCTTGGGTATGGGTGGAACATGTGACTTTTTTTAACCAGGTCATGCAAAAGTGATGGAATGTCACTCCCACTATTGTTACATTACATAAGATTTCATTTTGCTAGCAGATTTGCTTTAGCTCTTTTCTTTGCCTGTTGCTGGCTTTGAAGAATCAATCTTCAGTGAATCCTTTACCCAACAGGAAATGAATCCTGTGAACAGGCTGGAAGAGATTGGAAATAGGCTTTTCCTAGGTCAAGCCTCTGGTGGCAATTGAACCCTACTTTGATTATGGCCTCGTGAGACCTTTAACAAAGATCCCAACTAAGCCATGGCTGGATTTCTGACCCACAGGAACTTTAAGACAATACATGTATGTTGTTTTAAGGACTATTTTTGTGACAATATATTACATAGCATGTAAAATGACTAGTCAGCAATCTATGCAGCAATGCTGTATAACAAACCTCCCCTGATATATAATAAGTATTCTCATGTTCATGAGTTGGCAGGTGTACTGTGGCTTGGTTAAATGAGGCTGGGTGCAATGAGTGTAGCTCCTCAATGTAGGACATATTCAGGTCTGCTTCACCTATTAGTGCTAGGACTAGTCTGAAGGGCTGTGAGCTCTTGCAGTACTCACTGACACTCAAGAACCAAGTCAAAATGGTATCTAAAGCCTATGTTTATGTCACAGCCACTAGTATTTCATTGGTCAAATTCAGTCACATGGCCAAACCCAACGTCAATGGGAAATGAATGTTTTCTGATCAATAACCTAAAATATCAAAATCAGCCCAGCCACTTAATTTTATCTAAAGTGCTTCATGCATGCTAGTCCATTCTACTCTCCCTGAAATCTTATGAGGAAGGCTTAAGAACAAATTTTTTTCATTTTAAAATGAAGAAAGAAGGGCTTGGAGGTGATACGAGTTTCTCAGGGTCAGATGGTTTGCTTCTGGCAGGGCTGGGAGTATATCAGATGTCTTTCTACTCCATTCACTGCTCTTCTTGTGGTATCAGGACTTCCCAGACCCAGGGTATTTATGTTAATAGTGCTAGAAATACTGTTTTAAGAGTTTAAAAGCCATTTAACTATTTTAGACCTTTCTGAGGGGCTTCATTGCCCTAGACTCTCTGGCTGTGCCTTGCTCCCGGAACTCTGTCCTGGCTACTGCCTCTGTCTGTAATGGATTTCCCAGATCTCTCCTGACCCACGGTGCTCAGCACCCAGCCAACCTACTTTGCATTCAACTCTCAGAATTTAGCCTAGCCTCTCATTCTTTCTACACTTCTTTGTCTTGTGCTCTTTCGAATTTCTCTCACTGTGTTCTTTGTTGTTCTCGATAGTGGTTAACTCATTTCCTCTGTCACCTGTCTCCCCACTGGACTGTGGACTACCTGGAGGCAGGAGTAGGCTTTGCTCTCTTGCCTCCTCTATGCCATCTATCATCTAGGACATAGTATATACATGCTACACATACTGTTTGCTTAGACTAATTCATGCTTTCTACTTGTGGCCTCATAAACCAGAAATGTTACCATTTATCTGTGAGTAACACCTACCTTTAGTGCTTTTATCCATTGTTTTATTTACCAAGCATGATCTGGCTTTGTTTCCCCCAATATTACATAAAACCTGGATAATTATTAAGAGCTAATAGGGCAAACTAGCAATTTGCAAATAATTTATGAAATCTCTTAGACAAAGAATAATAGAATGTTTACTGTTGGGATGAAAGTTCACTTAACCAAATCCCATTATTATTATTATTATTATTATTATTATTATTATTATTATTATTATTATTTTGGTAAGAACCATGACCATGCACCAAGTCATGGAAGTCCTGGAATGTGGTATTCAGAAGTTTAAACTCTAATCTAAGGGCAATGGGGAGTTGGTATGGTATTAAGAGGCAAAAAACATGACCAAACGTGCGTTTAAGATACTCCTACATGTATAAGCAAAGTGAGGATGAAGACTATCTGTGAGAAGCTTTTTTCCAGAAAAGAAATCCTGATGGCTTAAACCAAGGTAATGGTGATGGGGAAGGAAAGACGATAGAACAAACAGGGCTGTGAGGCACATGCTTGCCTGAGACATTTTGGGTTTATGGGAAAAAGTTGACATGCCCCATCCAGAAATCTGTGACTTAAGAACAACTCTCATTGTAACACAAACAGAATGGAATTTGGAGTCAGAGACTGTGCTGTGTGTCTGAATGTCAGAATATGCATGAGGAAATCTAAAGTTCCCTAGCACACGATTTGTATCTATTAAGAGTGTACTCATCCTTCACAAACCAGCAGAAATTGCCACATCTTTCCTGACCACTGCTACCTGACATCTTAGATACATTTTAGATATACATAATAATAACATTCATCATAGGGAATTTGTACCTGTACATGATATATCTTGCTGCTTCTTTTTTTCCCATTCCCCTCCCCTCCTTTCAACCCCTCCTTCCCTCCTTATTTACAAAAGCTTTGTTTCCATCTTTTACCTTCTGTTTTTTTCTTGTCCCTCCATTCCTTTCCCCCTCTTCCCTCCCTTGTTCCCCTTCCCATCTGAACAATTTCTTCTCTTTCCCAATATGATACATTTTAGTCCTTATTTAAACTTTCAGTTTCTCACAACAGAGAAACAATGCAGTATTTAAACATGTGTGTTCCATTTATTTCACTTAAAAGTATGGTCTCAACATGTATCTAATTACCTAGAAATTTCTCAAGCTTATCATTCTTTATGGTAGAGTAGTACTCCATTGTATAAAAAAAAGCCCAAATCTTCTTTATCCACTCATCAGTTGATGGGCATTTGAGCTGTTTTCAAGCTGTTCTGCTATAAACATAGATGTGCATATATCACTGTGGTATGATGCTTTGAATTCTTTTGGGAAGTTATCAAGAAGGGGAATAGCTGGGTCAAATGGAACCTCTAGTCCTGAATTTTTGAGTAATTTTTGAGTAATTTCCACAGTGGTTGCACCAGTCTGCATTTCCCACCAACAGTGGAGAAAGGTTCTTTTTTTTTTTTTCCCCACAGCCACTCCAACATTTGTTACTGGCTGATTTCTTTTCTTTCTTTCTTTCTTTCTTTCTTTCTTTCTTTCTTTCTTTCTTTCTTTCTTTTTTTTGGTGAAGTGCTTGCTGCTGGGCATTGAACACACAGGGTCTTGCTCTTGCTAGGCAAGTGCTCTACCACTAAGCTAAATCCCCAATTTCCCCTGATTTCTTGATAACAGACCTTCTTTCTGGAGTGAGATGGAATCTCAGTGTTGTTTTAATTTGCATCTCTCGAATGACCAATGATATTGAACATTTTTTCTTTTTCTTTCTTTTTTTTGGGTGCTGGGGATCGAACTCAGGGCCTTACACTTGCTAGGCAAGCACTCTACTACTTTAACTAAGTCCCCAACCCCTGAACATTTTTTCATATGTTTATTTGCTGTTTCTACTTCTTTATCTGAGTAGTGTCTATTCATTTCAGCCACCCACTTCTGGATTGGGTCTTTAAATTTGGGGGGTCTGATTCTTTGGAGTTCTTTATATATTCTAGATATTAGTCCTTTGTCGTAGGAACAGTTGGCAAAAGGTTTTTCCCACTCTGTGGGTTGTCTCTTCACTGTTAGTGGTTTCTTTTTTAGGCAGAACTCTTGAAGACATAGTTGTAGGCAAAGACTTTATGAACAAAACCCCAATTGCCGAGGAAATATCACAAAGAATCAGCAACTGGGATCTCATCTTATTAGGACTATATCTTAAAGCTCCGTTCAGATTGCTGTGGTGTGTGTCTAATCCACTGCATTGACAGCTGCTTCCTATCTCATGCTGGGTATCCCTTATCTTTTGCCTATTCATTTTTCCAATGGCTGACACCAGGGTGGTTTCAATTCCCCTGTCACAAATGACACTGTAACAAACATAACAAACATCTGTAAACATGTCCTCTTGTAGCAGTGATTCTTACCTGGGAATGACTTTGTTCCGCTAAAGAGAGTTAGCAATATCTGGAGACCTTATTTGGTTGTCACGACTGGGGGAAGATTCTCCTGGCTTGTGGAGTCCATGAGTGGTGCCAGCCATCCTGAAATGCACAGGACAGTCTTCCATAGTAAAGAATTACCGAGTCTCACATGTTGCTAGTGTCAAGCACGAGAAACTCTGCCACGTGGATGTGTGTGAAGATTTCTAGGGACACAATCCCAGGAGCAGACAGGCTGGTTCACAGTGGCTGTGTGATGCTGAATTGAACAACTTGCCTCAGACTGCCGCCCAGCACAGCTGCACAAGCCTATGCTCCTACTATAGTTCATAAACCTTCCACTGCGCACCTCCCCAGCATACCTGGATTACCCAGCTTTTTAATTTTTGCTATCTAATGTGCATAAAATGAGATTCATTGTTGTTTTAATTTACACTTCTCTGATTATTAAAGAGTTGGCTGCCTTTTCACTGTGGTATGATAACTTCTTGAGAGGTCAAAACAGCACAACATTGAGAGCTTGAACAATTGGCCTTTTATAAAAGTTTTGATCAATTACTTGGACTCTTTGCATGTTGATATTTTTATGTATAAAATCTAGAATAACATAATAATGTCCTAATTTATTATTATACCACTATTATCACCATAATAAAGGAGATACTATGGCATATAGTAAACATTAAACAAAAGTGCTATTTTTATAATGATAATATGATACCTCTCTTACTAAGTTATATATCTTCAAGTATTTGGCATATAAAAGTGCTTAATACAGTGTTATTAAGTAAAGAACCAATGGCGGAAGGGAGAAGGGGGTGGAGGGAGGAACACGTGTCCTGGGCCGCCTCGGTACTGGTGCTTCATTGCCTGCATAGATGCTGTAAATTGCAGTGCAGTCAAATTCAAGGGTACAAGAGACAAGTCCATTTCTCTCATTTTCTGATGATAAGCAGTCAAAAAGACAAAAGAGCTTGTGTTTTACGGACACTCTCTACTTATTAAATGCCTAGCGAGCTCTAGGTATGTCACACACAAATATGTCATCCAATCTTCACATCGCCCTACCAAGGTAGTTATTTTTATCCTCATTTCACTGAGAACTTAGATAACCTGCCTCATCTCATGAGTATGGAGAGATTTGAACCTAGAACTGTCTGAATCTGCTTGGCCCTGTTGGTCTGGCTCCATACTCAGTTCTGCTCTCAGAGAATACGTAATTTAGATAGCCCAGGGATTGTACCATGGAGAACATGACCGGGGGAGGGCGATAGCTTGAAGTCCTTTTACTTCAAATAACCAGATATGTCTGTGTGCAGGGGCCAGAACTCCCAGGAAACTTGCATACTGAAGCAAGTGTGTGAGAATCCATGAATGTTGAGATATGAACTTCTCTAGTGCTCCCACAAAAACAGATCCCAAAACAGCACGGTGCATCCTGGAGGCAGTGTTCCCATTCCACTGGAGTTTAATGCAGCTATGCAAATGAGCTCTGAGCTTGGTCTTGAATCAACTCAGATTCAATGCAAATGCTATAAAGCAGTTCAGAAACAGACACGAATATTGTACATGGTTTGTACTCCTGATCGTCAAGTTCTCTCCTTCACAACTGGGTTTACAAAACACCTTTAGAATTCTGGTGATCTGATGGGAAATACTGTTTGCGTGATCTCCATAAAAATTGACTTCAGGAAAGGTTAATTCTGAGTTATACAAGGACTAAATCTTTTCCTTAACAAGCTTATTTCCAGCCTAACAAATATAATGAGCTAATTAATAAACATGAGCTCAATTTGGCCACTCTTATGGCAACCAGGCAGTCAGAATTTGACTTAGAGTTACAGAAAGACAAGGAGAGCTTTATTATTGAGTGCTAAGTGGAGTCACCTTCCTTTGTGCCTGGTTCTTTATAATGTTGCTCTTATTTAAAGGCCAGAAGCTCGAATCTGACACGTGAGAAGTTGAGAACCAGACACAATACCAAAGGGAAAAAGGGCTACTTAATTACTTTCCTGCACCTATCAGTTCCACAAGGAAGAAAGGCCTGGGATAATGACACAGACATCCGGAAAATGGTGTCTTTGTGCTTCTTTTTGATTGCTATAAAATGCGCTGGCATGTTTCACTGCAAATTACTTCTTAAACCATTAACCATAACCTAATAAAGAGACATTTTGACAGAATAAAGCTGGAAAGGTTATCTTTGTATAATGAAAAAAAACATTTATGAGTTGATATATAACTACAGTTCAAGCGACATAACTTGTCCACTTCAGCATATCACACCGATGAGGCAAACTCCTCCTTAGAAAAATTCAGCATTTTTGATTCTTTTGTGGTGTGAGCTAGGATGAATCACAAATTTAGCTTTAGAATAAGATTTTTTTTTTGAAAGACCTTAGTAGCAGAAGGGCTCAAAGTATTTGTAATAATGGAAACCTCTACCACTTCAGGGCTGCCCAGGACACTAGGACCTGAAAGCTGCAGTTCAGATGCACATGTTAGGGCTCCTCAGAAAAGTTTCTTTTGGATAGACTTTGTCTTGGGATGGCTGAAAGTCCAAAGTCAGGACTTTGACAACCCTCTTTGGGGAGGGCAGGGCCAGTGGAGGTTATGAGAACTCCCAGGCAAATATACTTTTCAAGATCCTTGACTATTGAAACAGTTAGAGATATAATTATTGATTTCAGGGGTCTTTGCGAGATGAAGTGATTTGCCAGTGAAGGTTTAAAATACTGAACAGGGAGGAGGTGAGGACTTATAGATCAGATTTTGTCTAATCGGTGCTGTTGACGATCCTGTGTCGAGGCATGATCTTTTTTAGTGGTCCTGTTATTGCACACACTATCATCTTGTCTGTGTGGAAACCACAGTCAGTGGACAGCATGAAGGAGGATTCTGGGGGCGGGGTGACAAGAGTGGCCTCGCGTGGGCCAGGCACAGCCATGTGTTTTCTGGCACAGTGGAACATAATGTTGGAAGGGCCTACTGGCCTTGAGGAAATGGATGCACCCACACCAAAAAACTGCCTGGCATGTGGTGTAGAGGCTGGGAGATAGAGAGCGGGGAACAGTGGAGAGTGGGCCTGTCACTGTGTGCTGGCGGGGGGTGGGTCACATAGTCTTGGACTGAAGGTGGCACCCTGATCAGAACACAGATGGGCAGGAGCTGAAGCACAGGCACACAAGTTCTTCTCATGGGACTGCCATGACCCCACCTAATCAGCATAATCAGCATCCTAGTACCATCCATAGGCCAACACCCTGCTGGCCAAATAGCTCTCTTAGAACTGTGTTCTCAGCAAGACAACCTGAATGGTAGAGCTCTTTGAGGGATCTGGGGGATCCCTTATACTCAGGCTAGAAATAAATGAACTGGGAGAGCTTTAAAGCAGAGAAGTAGAAATTGAGGCTCCTGCAGTCATAGTTCAAACATAGAGGATGGCCCTGCTGCTTCTACTGTGTCCTAGACAGCAGAGGAAGTCACTTTTCCTGACTGGTACCCACTCAGGATCTGGTCCAGTCCTGGCTACTTCTCTAGGGCAGCACTTCCAAAAGCACAGCAGAACCTGTGCCGGGTGTAAGGTATCACGATAGTGAAAACAAGTGTTCAAATGGACACTGCTGCAAGGAGACTGAGCTATGGGTCTGTTGAAGAAGCCCAGGAAGGACTGGGGTGGGAATGGGTGACCTCTCAGCCTGAATGCTTTTACACGTTACCACCCAGACAGGGCCCAGGATGTCTTGGAACAACTGTCTTTGACTCCATGCTACAGCTTTGTATATCCGCCAGAGGCTTTCTGCTTCTCAGCAATGAATAAAAAATTATTTTTGCTTTCACACATGTACATAGTCTTATTTTCAAATTTGTACCTCCATTTTTCTTGAAAACAGCAGGCCGTAGTTTGCTGATCCTCACCATAGAATCTAGAGTCTTTTAAAAAAATTCAGCTTCTAGAAGTCAATTGGATTCCGTCTCATTTTAAAAATATGCTGGTCCTCACTTACGGGTCTCACTTACACGTCCTCACTCATTAACAGCTGCACACTACAATTTGAAAGACACCGCTCTGTTGGACGTGACCACACTGTACAGCCCAGAAGCGGCACATGGCAGTTAACACTTTCTGTTTCTGTCTATACATGAGCCCTTGTCCCATTCCCTTCCTTGGAAAATGATCTACTGAACTGCTAAAAGAAAAGAGGCGCTTCTTGCCTTTTGACGTGCACTATAATTTCATTTAGATTTTACAGACAAGGGTGAACCAGGTATATATTTTGCAGAGGACAGTGCAAAATGAAATTGTGAAATCCCCTGCTAAAAATTACGATTTTCAATATGTCAAGAGTAGAGCATTGAATCAAGAACAAGGCCCAAGCTCGGAGCCTTCTGTGATTGCACGGGTTGTGTACTCATAAGGCCAGCCCTGCTTGGAGATAGTGTGATGAGTTAGATCAAAGCTTTTTGGCAAACTAGGAGGATGGAATAAATAGAGAAGATGTGAGATGAGAGGGGAGAAGGGAAAGACTTTGGGCAGAGAGCCATGTGTGGTTCAAGTTGCTGGATTCCTGTTAGGCTTCCCTTGGGTCAGTGCTCTGACATCTAGTCTCCTCTGGGGTGAACGCTGTGCTTGCCTGCATGATTGAGCTGTGCAAGTTGCTTTTCTTGTCAGTATCAGATGGAAGACCCCTTCTGCAGTAGCCAGTGTGTCCCTATTTGCCACCCAGCAGGGGAGACGCATGTGTGTGCCAGAGGTGTGACTTGGTCCCCATCTCACTTATGCTTGTTGGCAACAGCCTGTTCACCATTCTAGGATGTTTGTATGTGTTGAGATGCAGGAGAGGCCCAGTCAGTCAGGAGAGTGGTGCCTGTATTTGAAAGAATGAGGCTTGTAGTAGTCTGCTAGGGTGGACATAAAAAGGTACCATAGCCTAGCTGGGTTAAATAGCAGAAATTTATTGTGTCTAAATTCTGGAAATAGAAATCTGAGATCATACTGTTGAGGATTATGAGGGACAATCTGTTCCAAGTCTTGTTCCTACCTGTTGTTATTTTGCTAGCTTCCAGTATTTTGGGCGTTTCTTGGCTTTTGCTACATCACCAAACCCTCTGCTTTTGTCTTCCCAGAGTGTTCTCTCTTTGTGCCTGTGCCCACATTTCTCTTTTGCATAAGGACTAGTCACTTTGGAATAGTAATCTACCCTGCTCCAGTATAACACTATCTTAGCAAATTATATTTGCAATGAACTTATTTCCAAATAAGGTCACATTTTGGGGTCCTGGGTGTTAGGACTTTAAAATCTAAATTTTGATAGAACATAATTCAACCTGCACAGAGCTGAAAGAAACTAGCTTGTCATTGCTCTCCAGAGCTGCAGCAACGATGAAATATATCTCTGTTAACCTAGGACAATAACCCCAAGAGGAGTGGTTGCCAAGGACTGTTGATTGTGGCCCAGTAGTTGTTTGCAGTCCCCTTCAGCCTTGCCCACTATCCAACAGAAACTGGGAAATCCAAATATCTCCCAATTTCCTGGCCTCCTTTACGGTGAGGGACGGTTGTGTGACCTACCTTTAGCTTAGGAGATGTAAGGGGAAGTCAGCTGGTGGTCTCTGGGGAAGATTTTCCTCCCCAGCAAAAAGAGAGGTCAGTGAGGGGCGATTTTTTCTGCTCTCGGAATGTTGCTGTGTGAGATGATGATGCTTGATACTGCTCTGGCTTTTCTGTCACCATGAGAGAAAAGTCTCACACCCAGCACAGTGACTTCCTTGAGTATCTGGATGAAATAAAGGAAAGCCTTCCTCTTCATGGCAGGGGACATGGTATTAGAGGTATTGGAAAGTCTGGACATTTTTGGCTAGGTGCTGCCACTTGCAGCCAACAGCATACCAGCTAATGTAGATGTTCTATAAGAAGTAGTTAGATGCAGTGGGGAAATTTAAATGTTATAATTTCTTCTATTAGCAATATGGTACACCAAAAAACCAGAGGCTTTAGGAAGTTCTGTTAATCTCATAGTTTCCCACATGTTTTTAACCGAGAAGATCTCTCTTTCTGCCGCCTCTCCAGCATTTATTGAGGTAACCACTGTTTTGGTAGGATTATTTTTTTTTTATATAGCATCTTGCGTTAGAACACATTTTAGGAATTGCTAAAGGTGTGGTATCAGATATGCTCAAATTTTTTGTTGACACTAAGAGCTTCTGACTTTGTGCTGACACCCACACTATCTTTATAAATTACCACCTCTAGCAAATCTATTTTCTGTGAGAATGGGCCCCTCACTCCTTCCCACTCTACTGTGTCAGGAAGAGCAGGGCTGTAGACCTTGGCCTCTAATTTTGGGAAACAGGCCAAACCCTCTCCCTATGGCCCCTCATCCCCCTGAGGGACTTCCCTATGTGAATCAGCCACCTCTCACCAGCAAGTCTACCACCTCTCTGTGACTCTCAGAGACAGGCAGAAAAATGCTGGCGCCAGAGGCTGGACTTAAACTGTCAACTCCGGAGGAGTCATCATCTCCCTGGAGCTAGCAGAGACTAAATTCCGGGAGAATGTATGTGCAACCTCTCTGCCAGACAGAATGTAGCAGATGGCCTATTAGCCAGAAAGGAGTTTCATTAGCATCAGCTCAAACAACTACAAAGAAGCAGCTCTGGTTAAAACCACTTGCAGCTTTCAGGGGGACTTGCTCATTTGGGCATGAATAAAAAACAATTTCCTGTCTTAGGTTTTGTTATTCCCGGGTTGTTAAGGTGGAAAGCAGAAGCCAGATGCAGTGCTTTCTATTTGTATCACATTCCATGTTTATAAAGTTATTTTCATCTGCTCCCAGTGGAGCGTTCTTTATGAGCTCCCCTTAACAGAGATGATGAGTTGCCTTTTTTTCATCCCTTAAGCTACCAAGATTAGAATTTGCATCTTGTGATTTGCCTTGTTCATTGTGGGGCTGTTTTCACAGAGCCAGAGAGCAAAACATTTGAATAACTGCAAAATGAAGCTCCCACACCTAGCACAATGAGACCGTACTGCACAATAGACAATGACTCCAGATTTGGAATTAGAGCAGCCAGGGTACTGAGTATGACTCTTTTAGGATGTGACTTGACTTTTCTAAGCTCTAGTGTTCTCATCTTTAAAATGGGAACAACACTATCTGTCCTGATTATTCCATAGGATGGTCAGAAGGATTCTATGGAGAAGGCTAGGCTCTTTGACTTGTTTGTTCTTTTTTATTTTAAGAACCAAGCCTATTCCTTGACATTGAAGAAAAATTTAGTGAGTGAATGTTGAATGAAAGAATGAATGAGTGAACAAGTAAGGCTACTCTTTCTCACTGCACTTTAAAATCATGCCTAGCATATACAGATATTTTTAACTATAAATTTAACTGTTTGGTTTGTAAAGTTGCTTGTTTAATACATTTTACTTGATAACCACTTAACTATCAAATGAAACAATAGTAGTATTGTCTTTTAACAGAAATTATCTAAAATCTGAGTAATTAATATAGATACTAAAAGATCATAGATCTACCCTTCCCCATAATTTAGTCAGGTGTTTCTTATAAGAGAGACACACCAATTCATGCCTTCTTTCTTGTCATAGCACACTTGGTGTTTCATGCTTACTATCAAGTATGTGAAAACTACAGTGTGTATAGAAGCTGCCTTGCGGTTCAGAAGATAGTAGAGATAATAGAAAAATTTTGAGAGCACATGACTTAATATTTTTGGATGATTGTAGGAAGACAGGAGTAGCAATATTTTTGACATGAAGATGGAAGTTCTTGTCGTGCATTTATTATGAAATATTTTCTGAACACCTACTGTGCCAGGTGCTAGGGAGAGGACAGTGACCAGTGTAGAACTCTTGCTTCTGTGAAACCTAGAATCTAGTTGGGGACGAGTATTAAATAAATTCTTGCACAGGAAGGTCTATCAATATTTTATGATAGACGTTAAGAAGAAAGTTTAAACAGCAAAATGAGAAATCATAATGGAGGGGAAGATTTAGATTAAGAGACAGAGAAGCTATCTGAGTGGAATAAGCTGAGACTTAAATTGGCACTGAAAGGGTGAGCAGATGTAGCCAGGTGGAGAAGAGGGACAGCAGCGCTGCAGGCCGGGGGAGCCTGCGAAGCCCTGAAGTGGCTCAGTGGCCTGTAACACAGAGAAGAGGTCCCAGGTGGAGCACTAGCTCTGGGAAGGTAAGCAGGGCCGGTGATGTAGAGCTTTCTAGACAAGGAGGAAAACTCGAGGTTTTATTTTAAGGACAGAGAGAGGCTACAATTTACATTTTTAAAAGACTGTGGTTGTTCAAAGGTAGAAAATGAATTGGGGTCAGTAGGAGTGACCAAGTAAGAAGCTATTGCTGTACATTGGACAGAGATGATAGAGTTTTGGATGAAAGAGGTTGGGGAGGGTGAGAAGAGAAATTTAGGAATTTAAAATATATTTTGGATTTAGTATTTCTAACATGGTCGAGAAATTGGGTATGGGGGAGTTGGTGAATGCAGATGAATCATGAAGGACTCCAGATATTGGATTCAAGCAGTTGGGTGGATAAATCAGCTGTTTACTGAAATGGGGGCGCTGAAAAGGAAGCAAAGTTTGATGGACAGATTTAGAAATACAAACACAAGTTATCCTTTCTTAATATTTAGAAATGCATGTAGGTCGATTTCCTGATTCAACTTTCCATATTTTCTAAGCAGCTGCAGAATATATTTATTGAGAAGGAAAGTGAAATTTACATTTGTAATCCTCATGTTTTGATTTTTAAAGACAAACTTGTCATTGGCTGTGTTATGTTTCTCGGTAGCTAGGATGCAGATCTTGGACAGATAAGAATATATTAGCTACCACACATTCATTCTGTCTAGCTGTGTCAAGAGAAGTGTGGGAAATCAGTTGTACTTGGTAATGAAAAAAGTCTGCTTGGCATTATATGACAGAGATGTTGGCTAGATTGCAGGATATAAAGAGCAATGAGATTGAAAGTCTATTTATCCCTCCAGAGTGTAAGGAAGATAATCAAGCTTCATTTATATTGGAATTTTTTTTTTCACAGTGGGAGGAAAGATTGAAGGCAGAGTAAGTGTTCAAACCTGCTAGCGTTTTTTCAGATAGCTGTTGAGATTGTTCCAGAATCTTCCCATACTTGGCAGACTTAGGCAAATGCCACTGGCCCCATTTATGTAAAGAATATGATACTTTTCTGGTTTTAAAGGAGTTATGAGCTACTTTTAAGTTTCACTGAAGTGTTTATTTTGACACAGGATGGCTTATTTTAATTCCTAAACCTATAATTTGGTAGGGAGAAGATACATATTGTTATGCTTCACAGAAAATTTGAAAAGATTTGACTTGGACAAAAATCATCTTACATGGTGTATAGTTGAAGGTGAACAGATGGGTTCAAAGGATCTTAAAAAATTATTTAACTTATTTGCTCTAGTTGATAATCTATATCAAATGGCATTGGGACACATTGCCAGTCACCCTCGCAAAATTGGATACCAACAATTTTAGTATTGACACATCTTGGATCATTTAGAAGTTTATTCCAAGTTACCTGTTTATGGATTGTACATCAAAACACATACATTAAAAATATCGAGCTTATCATCTATTCTACCCATTGTTTATGAAGTATGAAAGTTAAACATTGTCAAACTATTTCATTAACAATATTCAGTAAGAAGTTGTTGAGAATTTCATGAAATTTAAAGTATTTTAAATTACTTAATTTATGAAAACTCATTTGTGTTAGTTTATGTAAAAAAGTTCTTCCCATTTCCTTGGCAGAGGCAATCAAGCTTCATTTTCCATGTCAAAGCTTAAAATTACAAAGTATGATGCATAAACTGTATTTGATAAATTCCTTATGAAGACTGTGGAATCTTCCTTGATCAAATAATTACCTTTGAAACTATTCTCCATGGAGTTTAGAAACTACTGTTTTCTAAAAGGCTGCTTAAGGGAAAGTCAGTTTAAGGCCGTAGCAGAAGAGAGTCCAGTTACAGGACATAGACCAACATAAACGACTGTTTCGCAATTAATCGGTCCCGCATTGGGAGTAAGAACAGATGATTTTATTTGGAAACAATGGACAACATTCATCTTTTATTTTTGTTACCTGGATATATTCATTTCATAGGACTGCTGTAACAAAGTGCCACAAACTGGGCTTCAAACAAAAGAAACTCATTCTCTTACAGTTCTGGATTTTTCTCTTCTTCTTCTTTTTTTTTTTTTTTTTTCCCATTGGATACAGGGTCTTCCTGTTAACCCAAGATGATTTTGTCTCCCCAAGGCCCTTCACTTAATTGCATCCGGAAAGACTATTTTTCTAAATAAGGTCATGTTCGTAGGTTTGGGGGTTTGAGATGTGAAGATATCTTCTTTAGGGGATACAATTCAGTGCACCGCAACTGATTAGGAGCATTGTATCTATTATTAATTTTCTGGTTTTGATCGTTGTACTATGGTTATCTGAGATGCTAATATAGTATTAGAGAACCTGGGTGCATTATTTTCACAACTTATATAAAGTATAAAATTATTTCAAAATATAAAATTTTAAAAAAGAAAAGAAAAAAGGCTTCTTGAATACAGCTCCTAAAATTTATCTGCAAATCACATTTCCAAGGGAAGAGATTGGTAAATTACTTATTAATGAGGATTCCAGATAAACTTTATATATAATCAGAAATTATATCTCTACCTTTAGTAAAAAGAAATTCAGCGTAGAGTAAGTGTCTTTTCTTGTCCTGCAATCTGCAATGGTCAAATGAGAATTGTAGGTCACAGGTCAGTACACGGCTTTTACAGATGAAAATCTGAGGGACGCCCCTGTCAGGGTTTGCATGGCAGCCTTGGATTCCAAGAGGCTGAGACTAATACTTCAGTGATGCAATACTTTTGCGTTTTACTAACTCCTTTAAAAGCTTTTCATTATTTTATCATGGTTTGAGTTCTAGTTGGTATTTCACATGTTAGTTGTTTTAAATTTTCAGGTAATGAAGTTAAACCTTGTGTTTGAAAAAAGTCAAGAGAAATTCTCATAATTCTCTTCCTCATATTCAAATTCTAATCTTTAGCTCTGCACTATAACAGAAACTAGAAGTGGCTGAGTATCTTACACACAACATATATGGTGTGACAAAAAATACAGTGAATGTTTACATTAAAACAAAATTTGTGCAGTAAAAGGCATATTGCCATTAATCCCCCTCTAAGTATGCCCCTCACTTTGAACACCCTTATCCCATCATTCCCACCACTTTCTGAAGGAGTTAGGCGGTCCTCTTTCCTGAGTGTCTAGTTGCACTGCCGTGGCTGCTTTGATGTCCTGAATTGATTAAAAATGTTCACCTTTCATAGTCATTTTGACTTGGGGCAAAAGCTGAAAGTTGTGCAGAGCTACATCAAATGAATAAGATGGATGGAGACCACAATAATGTTGGTATAAGCCTGTCTTTCTGTTGGATGACATTCGGCAGCAGCATTCATGAAATTTTTGGTCCCATATTGTAAAGACAGTCATGAAAGAGAACTTCCAGAGCTGCTTCTAAAAGTAGCAAGAATGATGGGACAAGTGTGCTCAAAACAAGGCGGAGCAGTTTTAAGGGAATTAATGACAACGTGTCTTTTACTATATTTTTAAATTAAAATTCACTGAATATTTTGATCACTCTAATGCTTATGTTGAGCCTCTCCCTAAATGTCTTTTAAACTGAGAGTTGGTGCCATCATAGTTTTTTTTTCACAGTACACAGCTTAAGATACTACTGACACAGATTTATGTCAGTAAAATCACAGGATTACTGTCACAGGGTGACTGTTAAAAACTGTACTTTTTGATGCCTATTTACAAAATGATGATTTGTACTATTTTATGCTTGAAACTGAATTATGTTACCATTTGGCTATAAATGTTGACTTCTGTAAAAATTATTACTTTCACATTTTGAGTCACCTCAAATCAAATATTATTTTTCTATTTATTCCTTCTCGTAGATCCCTGTCCTCCACCTGTCACAGTACATGCACATAGTAGGTGCAAAGTAAATAAATGTTTAGTAAAAAGAAATTCTTTGATAACAGGGCAAAGCTTTCCAAACTTAAACCTAGTACATAAAAGTGTATTTTTAGGGAACGATAAAACAATTTGCTTTTAGATACCCTTTCAACTAATATTGGCTAAGTATTTGTGATATTACAAATATTTTCTGGTGATAAATGAGACATGGTCCTGGAGATCATGGCTGGGTTAGGGCCATGGACATATGTACAAGGCTGTCACCAGTGAAGTCCTGATAGGTTGAGTCTGTTCATCAGTAAACTCTCCTCATCCCCTGGGGTGTTCAGGAACTTGCCTTCTCTCATCATATATGTTCGAGACCTCTCATCTCTTAGGCCTTATGGGTTCCTTGAAGCACGGGGCATTTGAGAGAACTGAGGACAAAGGAGAGTCTGGTGGTGTGGGAGGAACCATATGTTTTGGCCAGTTGAAGGTGAATGCACTCACAGAGATGGTGAAGGGAAGGAGACGGAGAGGAACATCCTTCGAGTAGTGGTGAGGGACAGATGGCCCTTGCCCAGGGTGCCTGAGCTGCGAGGCTCTCCTTGAGAGGAAGCTGAGCTGTCTTTGGGTGAGGACTCAGCCTCAACACAGCTTCCCTCAGTGCTCAAACTTCAAGGTTCCCTGATTCTTTCAACCTCTTTCTCCCCACTTGTTCTTTTTTCTTAGCTCTTGCTGGAGTCTCACCCTTTGTTCTGTGTTTTACCACATAAATTTATTATCTTCTTTCATAATAGAACTTACTAGCAAGGTATCACCTATCTCTCAAAGTTTCTGGAGGTCAGGGGAAAGAAATCTTCAAACTCTCCTCCCAGATAGTGTAGTGAAGGGGTACACAGCTGCAGCAAAAGAGGTGAAGAAAAGAGTATTTCTATATTAAAACAAGTTAACACATAGAAATTCACACACACACACACACACACACACACACTCTCTCTCTCTCTCTCTCACACTCTCATGGTAAGAAGCCTTGTAAGCTTTAGTGGAGGCACACAGAAAAGCCTGCGAGAGACAAGAGAAGGGAGCAAGGGGTGAGCACAACCTCCCCAGGGGACAGGGGGCTAGGACTCAGGCTTAAAGGATGTATGAAATATCTGAGAAGGAATTCCAAGTAGAAAAAAGAGCCCCCCTCCAAAAAAAAGAGGTCCCAGAAGGTAAAAGCTTCGGCCAGCTCTAGAGGGTAGTGAAGGCTGAGAGTAGGTAATGAGGTGGGGCAGCCTGGAAGAGCTAGATGGCCATCTGCTTGGAAAGTATGCTAATGTCTTGGGGCTTGGCCCTCTAGGCAACCAGAAACTATTACTTGAAATTCACAGAAACACCTCTTCCTCCTCTCCTTCTATATCAGTCTAGATGCTAATAGTATTCTCTGACCTCACAATAAATATGGGGTCATCCTGCCCATGTGGGCTCCCCAGAGAAGTCAGTGAGTAGCCCTCCCTTTGAGAGCTAACATGCTCAGCAGACCTGCCTGGTTAATCAATACTTGTATATCAACACAGAGCTAAAAAAAAAAAAAAGAGAAAGAGAGAGATAAATTATAGTTGTTGAGTAAGATGGAGACTTCAGATTCATGGAGGCCTTAGAGGGAGAAACAAGGTCTAATCGGCAATTCTTATCCTCTTGGTCTCAGCTTGGGTGATGGATGGAAATGGACTGATGGACACTGGTGACAGGCCTGCCGCCCCCCATGTGATGAACTCTCTGCCCCGCCTGCCCACTCACTTTCCTGGGAAATAAGGAATTGGATTCACTTGATTCTTTGTTTCCTCTTGCTGTCAAATAGTGAAAAATCTCATTTTACAAAAGGATTAAAGAGTTATCACTTGTCATGTCATGATAGTCGAAAGAATGAGTTTAAATAAAAAAAGTTTTTGATATTTAAGCAATCTATTTAGAAATAAACCAAAAAGGTTAAAATTTACCAGGAGAGACATCTGAACATTCAAGTTTTACCCTTTTCAGATATTGCCTGAGGGGATGTTTATCCTTTTGGGTCGCACTTTATCTACACAATTTTCATCTTTAAGCCATCCTGGAGCGTTGCAGGGCTGACCTGGTGTATTTACTATGGTGAAGCTTCTGTAAATCTCTCCCACTGAAGGGTGCAGCCGAAATGGCCTGGGTGAATTATTATGTATGTGAGAGTGAAAACAAACGACTCACTTGAAGGGCAGAGAAGTAGGGAGTTTCCTGAGGGCATTTCGAAAATGGCAAGTGTCTGTAACTGTGATTTCTAAAAGGACATCAAATCTAATTAAAGGCAATGGGCATCACATTAAAGTTGCAAACCATGTACTTGGAATTTCACTTAGAATTCTGCTTGAAATTCTATTAATAAAGTTTACCTGGTCATTTGAATCTGGTTGAGGTAAGAGAAGTTTCTGGTCTCTATATTTTTAAGGAAAAACCCACTTGCTCCATTTTAGTAACTCCTACACTTTCTCTAGCAGAAGGTCTCCATAGACTTCCTTCTCCTTCTGCTTCTCCTCTTGATAGCTGGGGACCTGGTGCTGTCAGCATTACGGTGAAGGTAGAGGGATGACCAGGCTGATGGCTACTATAGTCCATGGTAGTGGGGTGGGAAGAGCAGGAATTGAGAGAGATGTTGCTATTTCTTCTTCCCCTTTAGTTTCTCTTCTTTGTCGCATTATAAAAATCATCCTCTACTTCAGAAATAATATTCATCAAGCTGTATAACAAGAGACCTGTGTTGCAATTCATGTAAATTTAATAATGATTTTGTAGGCCCAGGAAGCTGAAATTCACGAGTGTTCAGTTTTCTTCCTAAGTGGGGTAGGAAATTGCCTAGAGGGTGTCGTTATTTAGAATGTCCCATTTTAGAATCTCATGTGCCTTTGTCCACACTTGAGATTTGGATCCAATAGTTTTGAGTAGGGGAGCCTGGAAATGTGATTTTTAAATAGAGATTCCAGATGACTATTTTAATGGAATGTTTATGATTTATTATTAATTATTATTTATTTATTTTATTATTTCACATGGAAATTTCCAAGTAAACACAAAAATATATAAAATTGAGAAATAAAATTCCATGTACCTATCATCCAATTCCAACAATTATCAATAATTTTCATTTCATCTTTGTCCCTACTTAGTTTTTTTTCCTTATATACTTTGAGCCCAGATACTAGATTATTTCATTATAAAATATTTAAGTATGCATCTAAGGTGTGCATTTTTCAACTTTTATATAATTACTGTGGCATGTCTTGCCCCCCACAATACTTGTATAATACCAGTTAATACTCAATCCATATTCAGATTTCCCTAATTATCTACAAAATGTCTTTTTATGGTTGACTTGTTTAAATCTACCCATATGAAAGTCATACATTGTGTTTAGATACTGTAGATACTGTGATATTATGGCTCTTAAATCTGTATTTCCAGGGTTTGGGGATTTAGCTCAAGTGGTAGAGCACTTCCCTAGCAAGCACAAGGCCCTGAGTTCGATTCCCAGCACCCAAAGAAAAAAAAATTCCACTGTGGTCTCCATTTTCTTTATGACATTGATATGCAGAGATACCGGATCTTTTAGAACTTTAATTTGTGTAATGAGTTAGTTGCCTGTGAATTGTGTTGAAATGCAGCAGATTCTGACTTAGTAAATCTGGGGTAAGGCCTGAGAAATCTATATTTCTAGTTAATACTGAAGTTCTGGGGTTGAGGAGGCAGGGGATCATACTTAGGTTTGTAAGAAGTCTGTCTCTCTTCCTATGGCTGACTCCATCCCTTGTTGTGGCATTTGTTCTAAACCCTTGTTGACTCCACATAGGAGTTAGTTTCAGAGACTTGAGTAAATTCCATTTTTAGAAATTTGACAAGAACATTTTTACAGGTGGAATTATTTACTTACTGCATCATATAATGTGACATACAATGTCCTGTTATTCCATTTTGGTGATGCTAAGATTGGTGAGCTTAGAGTACAGGTGATGTGTATGTGTATGTATGTATGTGTGTGTGTATTTGTGTGTGTGTGTGTGTGTGTTTTTGTGTGTGTGTGCTGAGGTTAAACCTAGGGCTTCCTGACTATTAATCATGTGCTCTATTACTGAGTTACATGCCTAACCCAGATCCCAGGTGATGAGGTAATTTTAATTCAGGAGTTTCAAGAATTATAGTATGTTGATAATAGCCATTCTTTGTGGAGTGAGGTGGAATCTCAGGGTTGTTTTGATTTGCATCTCTCGAATGGCCAGTGATGTTGAACATTTTTTCATATGTCTATCTGCTGTTTCTACTTCTTCATCTGAGAAGTGTCTGTTCATTTCAGTTGCCCACTTTTGGATTGGGTCTTTAAATTTGGGGGGTCTGATTTTTTGGAGTTCTTTATATATTCGAGATGTTAGTCCTTTGTCAGAGGAATAGCTGGCAAAAATTTTTTCCCATTCTGGGTTGTCTCTTCACTTTGTTGGTAGTTTCTTTTGCTGTGCAAAAGCTTTTTAACAAGATCAGGTCCCAGTTGTTGATTCTTTGTGATATTTCCTGGGCAACTGGGGATTTGTTCATAAAGTCTTTGCCTACACCTATGTCTTCAAGAGTTTGACCTATTCTATCTTCCAATAGATTTAGTGTTTCCGTTTTAATATTTAAATCTTTGATCCACTTTGATTTTAGCTTAGTGCATGGGGAAAGATATGGGTCTAGTTTTAACCTTCAGCATGTGGAAAGCCAGTTTTTCCAGCACCATTTCTTAAAGAGACTATCTTTCTTCCAGTGCGGTTGTTTGGCCCCTTTGTCAAAAATAAGGTGACTGAGAGCATTTGGACCTGGAACAGAGGGACAAGAGAAATAAGAAATGGAAGGAAAAAATAGAAACAAATCTTTTGTAAATAGGGAGGGGGGAGGGGTGAGGGGAGGGGAACGGGAAAGAAAGAAGCAACAAGGTATATCATGTACAGGTACAAATCCCCAAAGATGAATGTTATCAATATGTACATCAAAAATGTACCATTAAAATAAAATTAAAAAAATAAATAAAATAAAAAGAAAAAAGAATTATAGTATGATCAACGTTAGTGTAAGAATAAAAATTCTGCTTAAAAAATAGTGGCAATAGGTACTGTTTGTGAAGTGGTTGTTTTGTACCAGGAACTGTTTTAGTACTTAAAGGTGTTCAGATATTTCTTTCTGACAATAACCCTAGAAGGTAGACACTCCTATTAGTTCTCATTTAAAATGGGGAAACTAAGTCTTAGAGAATTTAACTAACTTACTCAAGTTCACACAGCTGGTAACTGACAAAATAGTATTTAAACCTAAGTAGTGCTATTTACTGCCTAAAGGTCAAAGTGTGAAAGTCCTGGGGATGAGAATAACTGTGGTTTATACCACCTGGCCTCACTAGTCAACCTATCTATATTCCCCAAGGTGATAAAGATTTATGCAACTTCATATAAAAGTACTTTTCCTGCCTTTTGTAGAATAGATTTTGATAAGTGCTGAAGAAAAATATAACAGTTAAATTAGAAGAAGAGAGATAAATAGGGAACAATTAAGGGAGTGAATAGGAGAGCATGGAGGAAAGCGGACATTCAGTACTGAGAAAGGTAGGCCTTATGGTCAGGTGTACCCGATTCAGATCAGCCAATAGCTTAAACTGCATAAATTAGCTGACCACAGAGGTAGAGGTAACACAGTCCACTTAAGACCACCCTCAACTCAGGAGCCAATTTTGAGTTAGGAGGAAGTTCCCAAGACACCTTACATTTGGGAATTTTATAGAGGGACTCACAAAACTTGTTGAAACCATACTTCTGGTTATGGCTTATTATAGGGAAAGGCTACAGATTAAAATTATCCCAGGGAGAGATGCATAGAACACAGTCCAGAAAAAGTTCCAAACATGAAAGTCCCAGCCATCCTGTGCATATGAGGGAGGATGGAGTGATTCTTCTGGCATCAATGTATGACTGTTTGAGCCTCAGGGTTCAGGGCTTCTGTAGGATTCTGTCAGGTGGATGTGACTGGCTGTTCACAAGGCCAATCTTGGTCTCCAATAACCAGCCCTTTTAGAGGCTGACTGACACCACAGATACCAAGTCCCACCCTAAATCATACTGTTACCACCTGATGTGGCCTGATCTCACTCTAAGACTATACACTGTGGCCAACTCCTATGTCAAATTACATTGGTAGACTCTCTAGTGTGACCTAAGGCAGAGGAGAGCAAAGTTGCTTCTATTAGACATGACAATCTAAAGGCTTAGTGATTCCATCCCAGAAGCCAACGGAAAAGATCAGGCAAAGCGAGGTTAAACTTTTTACCAAACCCTTTCACTGTAGCAGAAGGAAAAGTCATAACCTGGCATCTGGCTCCACTTGGGACACCTCAGAGAGCAAGTTTGTACCTCCTGGGGTGGGTACCACTTTGGGGCCTATTCCAGAGTCATTCCATCCAGCACATGGAGAGAAGACAAGGCCACCAAGAGGAGGAATTTGTCTTACTTTGTGTCCCAATCCTATTAGCACAGGGGGCACGTGTTATGTGGTAAATACCGGATAAGCATTCCAAAATCTATTTAATTCATTTATTTTCCTCAGAAGGCCCATGAGATATTAAAGCAAAGAAAATCAGTGCTATGCCTGATCTTAGCAAAAGTGATAAAATGTAGCTACATTATAAGAAATAATGAGGCTTGAGTTGAGGGATTATAAAATTAATGAATGTGATGGAATCTTATTTTCCTTCCTGAACCTTCAGAAAAGTTGTGATGTAGATTTTACCTCGGGAATTAAAAAGTAATTCAGTGTCACTTACTTCTTCCTCTTGCCTGCTGCAACGTCACTTAATGGCCTCAGGCAGACAGCAGCCTCTCCTATTAGAGAAACTCTCAGCAGAGACTGTAGAGTTGGGGTTTTTTGTCACCTTATCAGAGATAACTGAAAAATGTGCCTTGATCACAGGCCACTGAGGAGTACTCTCTGCCTGTTGGAGAGGTAGCATTCTGGCATCCAGATGGGATGTTGGTCCCAAACATCTGCCTTTGGGTAGCGGCAGGAGCTTTGATGACACGTCCTTAACCTACAGAAGGCTTGTCTTGTTCATCTGCATCCCCAGTACTACACAGCAGGCGTTGTCCGTGGGCCTGTTAAAGGACCCTGCAAATAATAGTTTCTGTGCAAACACCTGATGTGTGCAGGTTAGACTCCATTTGGAAGACTATTTTTTAACAGATCATTATATTAGTTTTTTTTTTTTTATCAATTCAGGACTGTGTTAGAGAAAAACAATTGGACAACACTAAAATAAAACAGAATCTATTAAGGGTTAAGTGTTGGGCAACAATAGTTGAAATTTCTTCTCAAGTTACTAAAGTACCACTGAACTAGCAGTCAATTGAACAGCTGTTATGAAGATTGAGCAAATGATAAAACAGTTTATTATTAAAACAAGAGCAATAGCCGATCAAGTAATAAAGCATTGTAGCTTTCTTGGTCTTATTATTTAAAACAAATGTTTAAAAACGAACTTTTTGGGATATAATTCACATGTCATATAACCATGTAATTGAAGCATGTAGTTCAATGGTTTTTGATATATCTACAAATCCATACAACTTTTACCACAATTAGTTTTGGAACATTTTCATCATTTCAAAGAGAAACTTTTTAACTCAGCTTTCATTTCCCAATCTCCCCATCCCTTCGGCAGCCTTAAGCAGCCACTACTCTTACTTTTGTCTCTAGATTTCACTATTGTGGACATGTATTATGAATATATGAGTATGTCTGGCTTATTTCATTTAGCATAATATCTTCAACGTGTATCTGTGTTATAGCATTTATCAAAGCATATGGATATTGCCACCAATTCTTTATCCATTCATCAGTTGGTGCACATTTGGGTTATTATTCTACCTTTTGGATATTCTGAATAATGTTGCTATAAGCATTAGAGTACATGTTTTGTGTGGATATATGCTTTCATTTCTCTTGGGTATACACCTGGGAGTAGAATTGCTGGGTTATGTGGTAACTCTGTTTAGTTGTTTGAACAACTTACAGACTATTTTCTAAAATGGCTGTACCATGTTAGCATTCCCACAGCAGGGTTTTCGAGGAGTCTGGATTTTCCATATTCTTGTCAACATTTTTCATTTCCATTAAAAATTATTATAGCAGTCCAAGTGGATGTAAAATAGTCTTCCATTTGTGTGATTTGCATTTCCCTAGTAACTAATGAGTTGGGCATCTTTTCCTGACTTACTGGTTATTCATACATCTTTTTGGTAGAAATCTCTATGGTTCTTTTCTGCTCAGCATTCATTGCTTTTTAAATTTCATCTGTAAAATGAGTTTGTGACACCAAATTTCTAATAGGATTAAATGAAATACTACACACAAGGATTTAGCTTGTGTCCAGTACCTAGTTGAGGATTATAATTGTTGGGACCGCAGACAATATCTCTGAGCCTGTTTCTTTATCTCTATTGCTCTGAAATTTTCTGATTTTCATTCTACTAAAGTATAATTATAATATAAAAGTAATCAGTGGTATTTAGCTTTAAATATTGTTTTGTGCTAGATACTAATGAACAGAATGTCCTAATTCCTACTAGCCATATGATCTTGGTGTCTGATAATGACCCTAACTTACCTGACACATTAATGCCAGTGAACTGAAGGACACCCTGGGAATTCATTTGGAAGCACAGTGTGAAAAGCTCAGATTTCATGTGGTACAAGGATGGTGTAAAAAGTCCATTAGGTGGAACAAAATCCATAGTCAACTCTTGTAATAACACAATGACTGACACAGCACTTACTATGGGCCATGCTCTGTTCTGTGCAATATATGTCATATATATTGCATTTATGTATACTTAACCTTCGCACAAAATGTTTGTGGAACACATGATGAATACTTACTGAATACTTGCCATGTACCAAGCGCTGTGTGCAAAATGCTGTGATTTCATGTTGAGCAAAAGGACACGGTTTCTACCAGAGCCTACAGTGTAGAAAGAGAAGTGACATTGCTCAAATAATCCACCAGTTAATGTGAACTACACTGAGATAGAAGCTGTGGAGGAATGGCCATAGTGCCCATAGGCCCATTGGAGGGGGTTGCTTTTCTGGCAAAGTATGATTAAGGAGAGAAAGGCGGAAATTGCCTGGGGAGGGGTAGAGAGGGGAAGTGCTGAAGAGAAAAGTCCTGAGGCTGGAGGAAGTGAGGTGAGGGTGGGTAAGCATAGACAGCAAGTGGGAGACAGCTGTAAGGTGGACTCATCACCCACTTGCAAGCCTCATGAGGGCTCTTGGTCTTTATTCTGAGAACAGTACAAAGTGATCGAAAGATTAGCTAGTGAGGTAACACCCTCAGGTTTCTGTTACCTCGGATGCAATGTGAGTAACCAAAAGAAAGAGGCCTGAGGGGCTTGGGGAGACTATGGCAGTATAGACAGGGACTCAAGAGACCAAGTTGGAGAGGTCTGGGTTAGTAATAAGGTGGATGACTGTGCTGGCATGATTTACCTTTGTAAAGCACGGCTGTTTGTCTTCCCAGTCAGGCTGTGGGCTGTCTTCCAGGTGCCAGCCAGCATCTGACAGGAAAAATCAGTATCCCAGTCACACATGTGAGCCAGAGACATTAACATGGAAAGTCTGAGCCTATCCTGGCTGCTATTCCGTTATAAATCATAGACCATCTAGTGGGATGCAGCTCCCTTTTTTTTTTTTTTTTGTGCTGGGCATCGAACTCAGCAGCTCCCTTCTTGTTGCCATTTTAACCCCGGGCATTTGAAAGCCCTAAGTTTGAGTCCTATCTCTTGCTTGCCCCGCCACCCTCCGGCCCAATCTGCTCCTTTTAATATCTGCTTTCTGAACTCTTCTTGGATTCTGCAATCTGTGTTAGTTCGGGTTCAAGGTCAGGGCTTAGAGTCTTTACTGCAGCTGCGCCTCCTGCTGTTCTCAGGTAGGTATACCGTTTTTTGACCTCAGGTTTCCAACAGCTGGGCTCCCCACAGGAAAGGTGAACAGCAAGGCATGGCTGCATTCATTTCCCCAAAGTGGTACCGGGAACAATAGACATTAGAATTATTTTTATCCAGATTACTGAACAGATACATTAGTTTACATAAATAATCACTGAATTTAAATGGATAATTACCATTGCTATTAAGAGAGGAGCTATTCTGTTTTGCTTTGTTTTCTGTTTGTCCTCAATGCTGTAACTCAAGCACGTAGAAGAGTACCTAGCATGCAGTAGTTTCTCAATTAATGTTTATTGGATAAATAGATAATTAGAGGGAGAAAGAAGGAAGGAAAGAAGAAAGGAAGAAAAGAAGAAAGGAAGGAAGGAAGAAAGGGAGGAAGGGATTGAGCACTTCCTATATGTCAAACATTATTCTAGGTACTTAAATAAATTTTTCTCTTCTCCACCTTCTCCTCCCTCCTCCTCCTCCTTCTTTTCTCTTCTTTTTCTTTGAGTTACTGGGGATTGAACCACCAAACCTATTTCTTCACACTGATCTAAATCCTCACCTTTTTATTTTGACACAGGGTTTCACTAAGTTCACAAATTACCCAGGCTGGACTTGATCTTGGATCTTCTGGCCTCAGCCTCCGAGAATGCTGGGGTTGCACATATGTGCCAGGAGGCCCATCTGGATAACTTTTCTTAACCCTTATAGAAACCCTAAGAGCTGGATGTATTATAATCTTTCTAAAGCAGTATTGTCTTACAAAAATATAATTTGAGACACATGGAATTCCAAATTTTATGCTCTCCATATCAAAAAGGTAAAAGGAAATGGATGAAATTAATTTTGTAGTATATTTTACTTAACTTACATTTTAATATAATCACTTTAAAATGTAATCAGTATAGATGTATTAATAAGATATTTTACATGTTTTGTTGTACTTAATCTTTGAAATCCATTATGTACTGCAAAATTACAAGGCATCTCAATTCAGAGTAGCCACATTCTAGGTGCTCAATAGCCATAAGGTTGTGGATGCCATATCGGCCAGCAGAGCTAGATAGTTGATAGGGCTGAAGTCCCAAGTAGGCAAGTGGCAGACCTGGGATGCAAATCTAGGTCACTTGGCCGTAGAACTGTGGCTTTGATCACTATGTGTGCTGCCTCCTAATGCACTGCTATTTACAGCAGATTTGAGAAACACTTACATATAATTAGGCAGCTTATGGATCTTTTGATATTTTTTGGGAGGGTTGCTGGGGATTGAACTCAGGGGCTTGCATTTGGTAGGCAAGTACTCTACCACTCGAGCTAAATCCTCAACCCCCAAATCTTTAATCTTTATCAGTATACCCATGAGATTCTCTGAGGCTTTAATGGAATAATTTTTTCCAGTTCTGCTGAACCTTTTCTTGGCATTGGCCTCCGCTGGGGCTCCCTGCCTTTTCCAGGACTTCAGGCCAGCTTTCTGTCAAAGCCCTTCCAAGCAGATGCCTCCGGTACAATTTCTCTCTGTGATAGTTACAAATGGTGCAAAAGGTCTGCTCTTTTACTTAAGCTGTTTGAAAACAGGGAGGCATGGCCTTGGTCCTGCCTGTGACTGTGAGATCCCTGCTGAGTTCTCTTCGGCTTCCTTGTTATTTCCAATACATGACAATCAAATTGAAGTAGAAGAAAATCACTCCATTCCCCCGTGAGTGTCTTTTCCTTTATAAAGAAGTCTTTTCCTATCACTTTGAACTCAGAGTTGTGTCATTTCGGCATTTTAACTGAATACATCTTTGTTAAGTATTACAGCCCTGCATATGATAACTTCATTCTGCACAAATACTGCTTTTTACGAGGGGGACTCTTTTTTTTCTTTTTTTTTTTTCTTCTTTACACATTAGTGCTTACACACTGTAGATGTAAGAGGTAATTATCATTTCTACCATATGGTCATTATTTCATACTTTTATTACTATGAAACAACCCCCAGACTTACAAGCTTAAGACGTGCATTTTATTTCAGGAATTTTGGAAGCACTCAACTGGGTGGTTCATCTCTGAACAAGGTGCTGTAGGTGGGGTGTGGCTGTGGAAACATCTGCCTCCAGGATGATGGTGTCACCCATACATCTGGTGCCTCAGTACTGTTCTTATGTGGTGACTAGCTTCCAAAGTGCACCAAACGGAAGCTGCTAGGCCAATTAAGCACTGTGCCTGGAATTGATTCAGCATGACTTCTGCCGTATTCTCTTGGTCAAAGCTGTCACCAGGCCCAACCAGATTCAAGAGGGGTGGAGAAATAGGTTCAAATTCTTGATGAAAATGAGTCAAGGTCATATTACATGAAAGCATGTCAGGTGAGAGATATCTTAGCCTCTAGGCTTGAGAAATACCACCTGCCAGTTTGCTGTGTGCTATTTCAAGTGTATACTTTCTTTTCACATGTGTGTTTCTTTTCTGTCATTGAGATTATAAGCAGCTTCCTATATCTTCTTTTCTCTCATTTGTTATAGAGGCTAACAACCCCATAATAAGCACTAAGTAATTGTTGTTCATTTGCTAAAATAGAATTTAAAGGTAAATTCAAAGCTGAATTTTTAGGAAAAATATAAATATTTATACCCTACATGAAAAGTTGGTTCAACCAAATGGTTTGTTTATGCAGATCAAATGTCTTCTTTTCCCTTGCTGCACCTGCCCTTATTATTCCTTTTCACCTTTCTACATCATCTTTCAAGACTCATAACCATCCTCCTCCATGATGTCTTCTCAGATTAAGTAGGGATGGCATCACTTCCTGCTGTTACTCCCTCTGTGTTATACCTGCATTCCTGTTTTGCTTTATCAATACCTGACACTAATTCATCGTGTTAACTCCTCTCCATGGAAGTACATAGAGTGGTCTCTGTGTTCCTGATGAGCACACCATCCATACCACCAATTTGATAGTGTACTGGTTTGTGACATGTCTTATAGTTGCCCTGAGCTATCTACATTTTTATTACTAATTTCTCATATTTTTTTGCTTCTCCAGTTTATATTTTAAACTCCTTGAGACAAGAGAGTGTCTTTTGTTTCCTTATGCTTCATATAATGCTTTGGATGATTTCTTGTACTCAGTTTCTGGTACATAGAATGTAATAAATGTTTATTGACTTTTTGAGTAGATTTGTAATCAAATATAGCAGATGAGAGGTTCAAGTTTTCCTCAGTGGCCAAGTCTAAAGAATTGATTGCTCGTAGGGATGAAGATACTTTCCTTCTGAGCTGTCATTGGTCACTCCTGGGTTGTCAGTTTAGGAGGTGACAGTCTGCATCAGCCAAAATCCTCCAAACTAATATTTGAAAACATCAGATACCTTAGAGTAATTTTCCCCTCAAGTTGGTGGACTCCCAGAGTTATTGAAGTTCAGTGTTTTTTTTGTTCAGATTAGTTTTGAAAGTATCTTTTCTTGAGCACATACTTTGCTTATGCTCTGAAAATCAAACTTAAAGTTATTTTACTGTACTGAAGTAAATGTGAAATGATTTTTCCTTCATATTTGTGACATCGTCCTTATGAAAATTTAGACATTTAATAAAAATTTTTTATGGTTGCATGTCTTGAAAAGTCATTTTTCAAGACAGTATTTTTGTGATCGTTTACATTTCAATGTTTTACAGCAAGTGGGAATTACTCAGACTATACATCTACTTTGTCTTTTATCCCAAGCAACCAAGTCTCCCGTTTTATTACAGTTTAGTTTCTCTGTAACATTGTGTTGAAAAGCGTGCAAAGCCTTTCAGCTTCTCCTGGGCGCTCACAGGTTTAAAGGAGGGCTGTCATACCTCAGCATGTGGGTCGTGCCTGATTCTTGACTGTGCTTTACCTGGCTGGATGTGAATCTGAGGATAATAATGGCTGTAATCAGGTGTCAGAGTCTGGAGAATGGGGATTTCCATGGGATATTTTACTTTCTTTCTGGTGCAACAAGTATGTTCAGTAATCTTTGATATTTGATCAAAAGATAGAAGCCATCAAAATGAGCCTTTCTTATTTATTTCTTGGTAATAGTTTCTTTCTAGCCAGTTATGTCATTTGGAATAGTAAAGACCACAGTAGCATCAATACTAATTGCAAGCCCAGTTATAGGAAGGGATACGTTCCTGCTAAGTATCAAAATAATAAAAACAAATAAACACCCAAATTAAAAACAAACAAACAAAACGAACAAGAAAACAAAACTAAGAACTCTAGCCCATGTAGCTTTCTTTAGTAACAAAAAGTACAAATTTAATCTTTCATTTTAAAGTTGGCAATATTAAGGATTGTGTTTTGTTTCTTTTCATTTTGTTTTAATTACATTATAACTTGAGGAACTACCTCCATGAAAGGAAAGTCATTACCAGTTGTTGCTGTCCCAAATTTACACAACTGACTACATGATCATTTGGGTGCCTTTTATCTTTGTGTGGAAAGCCGATTCATTTTTCTTGTTCATAAATAATTTGAGTGTTTTAATAATGTTTGATACTGGTTTTAGGGTGATATTTAAAATAAATCTAATTTATTAAAAATTTAGGGCACTTGCCCAAGTGTTTGTGAATCAGGAATTAATAGCATAGCCATGGAGGGATAAATCAAAGCTCTGAGGCAAAGTCCCTGAGTCATTTTAAAGTTAAGAAGAGATGCCTTTATAGCTTTCAAAAGTGTTTGAAAATTAAATGTTTGATTTATTAGGGCTGTGTACACATAGGGCTCAGATTATTCATGTATCGCTTGGAAAATGTAAAATATTTAATGTTCTGACATTAGGTGATAATTGCTATTCTAATATATAGTGTCTACTAAATCTTTCTGGGAGCGGGTAAGGGTGGCATTGATATACAGAAGCACATGCTTTGTGTGCGAGTAAATCATTCTTCCATTGAATTAGGGCCAAGGAGGGAGCGCTGAGTGGAACTCAAAGTGATATTACAGTATCTGGTGCCGTTCTAATAAAAAAA
>PVJO010018714.1:0-35993 GCA_004026905.1 Hystrix cristata
TTTTTTTTTCAGTTGTGTCCTGGAGGCTGAAGTCCAAGAGGACTGGTTTCTGGTCTTTCTTCTTGGCTTGCACGTGGCTGCCTTCTCACTCTCACATGACCTCCCCTCTATTCACATTCACCCCTGGTATCTCGTCTTCCTCTGATAAGGACACAAGTCCTTTAAAATTAGGGCCCCACTCTTTCAACCTATAGTTATCTCCCTAAAGTCTCCATCTCCAAACACAGTCACACCGGAGGGTGAGCTCTAATCTGTGGTTCAAGGACACAGTTCAGTTCATAGGAGCAGGTCCAAGAGCCCACTCTTGCTAAGTGGGAGAACCAAGCCTGTCAGAACCATATGAGATCCTCTTTGAAATGTTCACTGCGTCTCCTATGCCGTAGCATCTCAGAGAGGAGGCAGGCGTCTGGCCGCCAGCGCTAACTCGGTGGAAGCTGCTAGCTGGACACATTGTCACAGCAGTGAGCTCCATCCTGTTGGGCTGCGTGGAGAAGGACTTACGTGAGCTAGTTCATGGTGTGCAATCCAGCAAGTCGGCCAGGGGCCCATTCAGATGGCACCCAAGAAACATGCCTCTGTTTGCCCTGTTCACAACTATGCACATGGTATTCAGTATCACTGTCATTTACAAAATGTGCAGTTCTATTGTCTCCAAGAGTCAGCATTTCAATCACTTTTTCTTCTCTTTTCTCCAAACCACCAGCTAACGTCCTGGAGGGTGACTCTATGGATCAGGATGTGGAGAGCCCCATGGCCATTCACCAGCCAAAGTTGCCTAAGCAGGCCAGGGACGACCTGCCCAGGCACATCAGCCGGGACCGGACCAAAAGGAAAATCCAGAGGTACGTGAGGAAAGATGGGAAGTGCAACGTACACCATGGAAACGTGCGGGAGACTTACCGCTACCTGACCGACATCTTCACCACCTTGGTGGACCTCAAGTGGAGGTTCAACCTGCTCATCTTCGTCATGGTTTACACAGTGACTTGGCTCTTTTTTGGAATGATCTGGTGGCTAATTGCCTACATCAGAGGAGACATGGACCACATCGAGGACTCCTCATGGACTCCCTGTGTCACCAACCTCAACGGGTTCGTCTCTGCTTTTTTATTCTCCATAGAGACAGAAACCACTATCGGTTATGGCTACCGGGTCATCACAGATAAGTGCCCGGAGGGAATCATTCTCCTCTTAATCCAGTCTGTGCTGGGGTCCATTGTGAATGCATTCATGGTGGGATGCATGTTCGTAAAAATATCACAACCCAAGAAGAGGGCAGAGACGCTGGTCTTCTCCACACACGCGGTGATCTCCATGCGGGATGGGAAGCTATGCCTGATGTTCCGGGTGGGGGACCTGAGGAACTCCCACATCGTGGAGGCCTCCATCAGGGCCAAACTGATCAAATCCAAACAGACTTCGGAGGGGGAGTTTATCCCCCTGAACCAGACGGACATTAACGTAGGGTACTACACAGGGGACGATCGTCTGTTTCTGGTGTCACCGCTGATTATTAGCCACGAAATTAACCAACAGAGTCCTTTCTGGGAGATCTCCAAAGCCCAGCTGCCTAAAGAGGAACTGGAAATTGTGGTCATCCTAGAAGGAATGGTGGAAGCTACAGGTAAGACAGAGTCCACCCTGGGGCATCTGTGGGTCAAACGCTCATTTTAAACTGTCTGATACTTTTATTTACTATGAGATACAGAACATGGACACCTTCCCCGCTTCGTGAAATAGTATATCTATGTGTCTTATAATCTGAAGTATATTCACCAACCGGTCTAGCCACTTACGTTTTAAAATGCCTTTAGAAAATGAGTTAATGAACAGTTAAAAAAAAAAAAAAGCACTCTACGTATTCTAAATTTCCAATTATTTGCTTAAATTAAAATGTGATCTGTCCCTAAAGTACCTGTCAAATGCCTTTAAAACACTACCAATTTAAATGCTAGTGGCTATCCATTACCAAGCCAAGATAAAGAAGTTATGCCTTTCAAAAAAATCTTACCAAACTGCTTTTAATAAAAATTCAGTTTTGGCCTTTCTCTGAGAGCCATTTGTAAGACACATAGCATCAGTTTTTCTTCAGACCAGGTGCCCCTGCCTCTCTCCACACTCTATTTGCAGAACTGCAGTAGACATTATTCTACAGACTCAGAAGAAAAAAAAAAAAAACTCCAGCAGAAAAGAAGAAACTTAAAAACTTAAAGATCCACTTGTTGAGTCCTCTGTTGTTATTGGCTTGTCATAGGTGTGTTCGAGGGGACACGATCTGTTCTCAGTCTGTCTTCATTGAAGTCTTCACTCATATCTGAACTTTACACTCATTCTGCATCCCAACAGCAAAACAAGTTCTGCCCATATTTATCTGTAAGATCCCACAAAACAGATCCATAGACCCAACGCAAACTAACAATAATGCCTGCCTTCCAGAAGGAGCATAAACCCGGGCTCAAACTCATTCATTCCTTTGCTGTTCTGGGTTACCACTAGTCATCTCTCTTGTATACAATCTATCTGGGTTTTTAAGACTTTGACTTGAGGCTCTGGTTTGGCTCACAGCATCTGCAAATCCAACCTGTGGAGAGTGAGCCAGCCCCAGTCGTCTTTTCAAAGGAGAGCCCTTGGTCCCGTGTTTCTGTCTCCCTGTGGCACAAGGCAAAGCCACAACCCCTAAAAATATCTCTTACAGGGCTGTACATTTTTGCAATAAGATTTTTTAAATTCAGCAGCCTCTGAAAAATAAGAGTAAAGGATTTCAGGGAATTCCGTGATTGGAGCGCTTTCTTCTCCACAGAACAAAAGCAACTTGGACCTAACCTGGCTTTAAATAATCCTGAAACACAGTCAGCCCTCGGGATCCCTGGAGCGGCACCCATGGGCTCCACATCCCTAGGTTCAACCAACCATGGATCCGAAACGTTTTGTTGACATGTCTGTGTTGAACATTTGCTCGCTTTTTGTCGTTATTTCTTAAACAATGTAGAACAAGAACTACTTACATAATAGTTGCATTCTATGAGGCCTTATAAGGAATCTATAATCTAACAGATGATCTAAAATGTGCGGGAGGGTATGTACTGATCTGATGCACATAGCGGGCCATTTTGTAGACACGACTTGAGCATCTCGGGTTTGGGTGTCGGGGAGCCCTGGACCTCATCCCCTGCGGTACTGAGGGGGCCACAGAGTGTTTATTTCACATCCGCCCAGGAGCCAGGACTGTGGTATGTGCTTGGGGTATAAAATTGTGTAAGAGAAACTGACAGGAGCAATAGCTCCAGCCTGTGCTATGTAGTAAGACCACGACTTATTTCTAACTCAGGAGCCCCATATTTTTAAAAGACTTCTTTCTGCATTTTAAACCTTTAGCTACTGTAAAATTCTAAGTACTACAGATGTTAACAGGGTGACCTGGGCCTTGCTCCTCGGGTACAGTCGTGTAGGACAGAGGAAGGAGGGAGAAGGAGGCGTCACTTCCCACAGGGAGCCTGTGGTTTGCCCACAGCCCAGAACCTTCTCCCACCTGGGCTGAGCACGGGGACTCTGGGTCCCCCTAGCGGTGTCCTCGAAGACGCAGCCTCTGGCAGTGTTACCTGACCACTCCCCACGCGGCTCTTAAATGAGACCCTCCCTGTAAACACCCAGTAGGATGCAGGGAGGGCAGTGGGCAGATCCTGTCCCTGTGTCTGAGCTCACGAAGAACCTGGAGGAGCAGCCTCCGGTAGGCTCTCAGCTTCAGGTCACGCGCCCAGAGCTTTCGGTGCTCCCTCAAGCCAAAGCCCGTCTCCAAAATCAGTGTCCCTGGAGTAAGCAAATCATCCTCATGATGCCCTAGGCAGAATCCTCCCTGCGGACGCCCTGTCTGCCCAAGGGCAGCGTGGGAGGAGTGAGACCACGCTATTTTGTTGGTAACGAACAGTGATCCTTCCTCTGGTGGGCTTTCCACAGCTTTCATAGAGAAACCGGTCCGTTGCAGGAAAAAAAAAAAAAAATCAAAGCTCTGACCCCTGTCCCTAGGAAAAGGCAACCACTGTCGATTTCTTAAAAAAAAAAAAAAAAAAAAAACAGTAGTTTTCTAATTTCTGGAAAGTGGAAGAGGGGTGTTCCAGGAAGGACTCTTCTGGAGGCGGCTGGGGCCGGACACGTCTCCGCCCTCCCTCCTCTGACTCCTGCCGGTCAGAAGCTCCGGCAGGAGCTGATCTCCGAACTACAGGCCATTCTTTTTCTTTGTGAATGAAAACCACGGCTGGGATCTGTGGGCCTTAAACGGGCCATTAGAGAGGAAAAAAATGCTTCAGCATATCAAAACGGGAGGAAAAATACTGTGGACCACAGGCAGGCTGGAGGAAAACAAATTCACAAAGATCTAGTCGTGGTAGTGCTCAATCGGAAATCAGGAGCCATGAGAACCTTGAGCTGACGTGAAACGGCTTCTGCCCTACTGGTTCTTCCCAAAATGTCTCAGTTGACCGTACGTGGCTATGTGTGGTGGTCTAGACCAGGGGTCCTCTGCCACCATGAGCCCCTGCCGCAGCCCACGCTCCACACATGCACACTGTGGCCACACGGTGGCCCAAATGTGGTGTGTTCTAGAGGCCTGGGCTGTCCTCCAGTAGGCCAACCTCCTGGGTGGGGTGCAGTGCCAGCTGGTGGGCGATCTGTGGGTGCCTCACCTTGAACGCCAGCAGCATCTCAGAGAAGAAAGGGATCTCGTATAAGACAGACTGACACCCATAAAGAACAGACCACATCCTCCAGGGATGGCTTCATCCCGGCCCTCCCTAAAGTCAGAGGGATGTTTGAGGCGACCTCCCAAGAACCTTCCCATCATGTGATTCTATTTTTGAAACTGAATCAAACCCTGGAAAATTCTGACACCAGCCACCCAGACATCCAGGAGCTGGCCACGTCTCATCTGCAAATGTATTTTTACAGGGGGCCCTTTATACTCCTGACACATGGGCAATTTGAGATAGTGATGTTTACAGAAGGTTCCGTAGCTACGTAAACAAACATGCTCAGCAGCTGTGGCAAGTGTGCGTTAAAATAGTAAAGCATTCATATAGACTGTTATTTATAGAGGACAAATGGGCCTCGGGGCGGGATGGCAGCTACACAGAGCTGGGCCCACTGCCAGCCTGCCCCTCGCCGGAGTCTTTCTGACTGATGAACTTCCATATTTACCCCCAGCGATTATGCAGCTATGATGGGCAACCCTGCCCTGCGCCCTGGCTGATACCCCACAGTGGGGTGAGCCCCCACCCATCCTGTGAGCCTTTTAGAGTTTTAACACTTTTTTATTATGGACCCAATAGTATCATTAACCCCCAGAACCCCAGATCTGTTCTGAGCATTGTCAATTCATCTACATGCTCACTCATTAACTTCATCAAGCATGTCATTTTATCTGCACATATTTCAGCATATTTCTCCAAAAGATAAGAACTCTTTTGGAAACACACCTGTGATGCTGTTATGACAGTTAAAATAGTGACCAATGATTTCTTTCTTACCATCCAATGTCTAGTAAGTGTTCAAACTTCTGATTGTCTCATAAATGTCATAGATTTTATTTGGGTTTTTTGTTGTTTTTTTTTTCACTCTGCTCATTTGAAATGGGATCCAGATAAGGTGAGCACCCCAGAAATGGGTGAGATCTCTTTCAAGCCTCTCAGTCTGTGAGTTCCCCTTCCAACTCTGATTTCTTCTTTCCTGATCAGTATTTTTCTCAAAGAGAACTTGTGAAAGATTAAATACTGATAGAAAACTGGGGAAAGTAGAGGATAGTTGAAAGCCAACTTAATAAAACATCCCAAGTAACACTTCACGATGGGCCCTGGATATAGTGCATTCTGATCTGTGGATTCGGCCATCCAAGGGCTGAAAATATTCAAGAAAAAAGAATATGTTTGTACTGAACATATAGAGATATTTTTCTTGTGGTTATTCCCTGAATAATACAGTAAAGCAACTATTTACAGGGTGTCTGCATTGTATTTGGTATTATAAACAATGTAGAGATGATGTGAAGTATACGAGAAGATGTGTGTAGATTATGTGCAAATCCCACACCGTTTCATACAAGGGACTTGAGTATTGATGGGTTTCGGCATTTGCAGGAGTCCTAAGATCAATCCCCCATGTTATCAAGGGACAAGCATATACACAAGGGAGCAGGGGACCACCAGAAGCCACTATCCGTGGGTCTCAAGGCGGGGACTAGCAGACACTGGAAATAGGAGAAGGCGAGTTGTCCTTCACCAGGAGATGGCTCAGTCCCACCACTAGCATGGCGTTATTCACGTGCAGAGAATTCTGTTACATAAATCCCATCACAGATCACAGACTTCTGAGTTGGATGGAATCTTCATTTAGCCCATATTTTAAGGATGAGATGGAAGCTCCAAGTTCAAGGCCAGTGACCTGGCGAAGGTCAAATAGCCAGAAACAGAGCAGGAACTTGAAGGTCAGGGCCCCCCAGGATGGTGACAGGACTCAGGGCTCTGTCATATGAGTGCTCTTGGTCCATGAAGATCTCGTAGAGAAACATACCCAGAAAAGACAACCTGTAGGTAACATAGAGGCAACTAGCATTAAAGTGTTCCCTTCCCTCTTCTTCCTCCACCAGTTCCTCTTTTTCTTTAAGGTTCCTCTGTTGGTTTCCAAATGTTACCAATTACCTTTAAAATTCTTTAGGCTTTCATACGCATTTTTAACAACCACATATCAAGACAAGATGTGCCACTCAGTGGTTATGAAATCAAAATTAAGCATTGTCTACAAAATAGCCCTGGAAAAACACGATGCTGTCAGGTCTCATTTGCTGGAATCAAAGTGCCTCTCTGCTGTAATGGGGGATAACGTGAGATTGGAGAGTTTGAAAGATGAGGCGTTTGAGTGCTCTTAAGCCATTTCTAGTAACAGTAGTCATAGCCTTTGCAGTTCCCAAATCTTATTTTCTCCTTTTGATAAGTTACTGCTAATCTCTCCATTGGCAAGCCATTATCTCTGGATTTACCATTTTCTTTAAGAGCTATACACCCAACTATCTAGTCTGGGGAAAGAGCAAATCGATAATATCTGAAATGCTAAAATCTTGGCTGGAAAAGCTTCACTGAAGAATCCTTCTGGTAGATCTCTATAAGGAGTAATTTCTTTAAAAAATATTTAAAGACATATGAATATCTTTTTCCTAGGTCAAAATCTACCATTCATTAACATCAAGAAATCTAAATAGTCTTTGTTCTCTGAGCATTAAGTTAATTTATCTATTCGAGGCTTCCTTTCAAAATAACCACCTCAATTTTAAAAAACTGATGACAACTACTCGCCAGAGCTGGTAAACTCTTCATGACCAGCAGCTGGGGACACTGTCCTACTTCACCGAGTGTCCTAGCAATCTAAGGTTGGGTGCTGTAGCATATACATAAGACTTAATTTTTCCACCACTTCTTCCAAAAGGAAAAATACTATAGGAGACTTAACACTGTAATTCCACTAAAGATTTCTCAGAATTTAGAAGGCATTTAGAGGCCCGTAATGTAGAAGGCAAGGTATCAAGGTCACCATACATCACTGTGCTTGAAAAAGGTCAAGATACCAGAAAAAATGTTTCATTGCTGAACCCCAGTAACAGAAACTGTAATCGTAACCATAACAGAAACCCCAGTCACTCCACCGTTCTTCCTTCCCCATCTGGGCCAGTAGACGCTCAGTAGCCGTCGATGATGGCCACGCAGTCAACACAACCGAGAATTACAGCCAAGCCAAAACTGGACTGGCATGCAGAAGTCAGCTCTGACCCAAGCTCTGAAGTCAACACTCACCTTGGAAAGAAACAGCACGTTTCCGCTTACCAGAGGGACGTCAAATACTGCTGAATCTCTCCTTAGCACGTCCTTAAATAAGAAGAGTTTTGTTCTTTCCTAGAGCTTTCAGTAATACAAAGCAGTGAAGTGTGTTGCCAGTTAAGCAGTTCTGCCCAATAATCTCTAGTGACCAGAAGAGGATCACTGGGAGAAACCATGTAAATGACTCCTACCTGTGCACATATGCATGCACACATGCACACATGCTAACTAAACACCCAGAGGTGCTTGTTCTCCAGTGGGCCACGTCCTTCCTCCTCTGTGTCCCACCTGCTCACCCACTTATAATCTTGTTTGTCTTATTAATTACTTAGCAAGCTTCTTTCTCAAAAGCAATCTTCAAAAGCAATCTTAGCTATGGCTCAGCTCATCTGTGCCATCCTGGGTTCAAAGCACAGTTTCTCCATTCACAGACTCGCCTAACCTTTTTATGTCTCAGTGGCTTCAACTGTAAAATGGGAAGCTACCACCCAGGTGACCTTTCAACCTCCCAGTGTCCATTAGAGATCATTTCTTCCCCCATAGGCCACACTGGTGAAAAACTGAGGAGCAAAGCTTTGCCAAGGAGGAAGCCGGGCAGCTGGGAGACTATCCCCAGCAGGAGGTTCCATTGTTCCCAGGGACTTTGCAGCCGGTGCCTGGACACGATAACAAATGACCCCCGCCAAAGCCACTCTGAGTTGTCAAAGCAGCAAATGCTAACCTTCAACTGCCAGTGGATGCAAAGAACAAGCTCCATGCAAGGTACAAGCCAGGTTGGCGTCTGCCCCGGTTACCTACCAGGAATCACAAATCAATGGGATCTGAATTAATGAGGGTCACTGGAGCTAGTCGGAGAGGACTTTGCACTCCTAGAAAAAGTAACATTTCATCATGACAATTCCTGCCAAAGGTGAATCTGAATATAGATTACTTTCAGGGCTTCTGAGGCTGGCGAGGACGAGACCAATAGTTTGCATTTGAAAACAGTATTTCTAGGTTCTCCATTCCCCTTCTAGAAAGTTCATAAGAATTCTAATTTCAGCTGATGTCCCTATTTTAAAAATTCATTTTTGTGCTCTTAACTCAATTTTTACTTGAGAAAAAAATGTATGTATAGATTCTTGTGTTTGAAACTATAGACATACTTTTACAATGTGGGCAGCAGACGCGAATTTCTACGTAGCCAATTTCATTGTCCCATGTTTATAAAGAAAGGAAGATAAAATGCTATATCCATCTGCTCTGACTAAGTTCTGCTGCAGTAACAAACAAATCCAAGGGCTAAAACAACATAACTTGTTTCCCATTCAGAGTACACGTCTGCCAAATCCCTGTTCACATTCTGTTTACTACAGGATGCAGGCCGGAGGAGCAGCCTCCAAGTAGGACAAGCCATATTCCTGTCTGGGGAAAGGAAAAATGGCAAAACATCACACTTTCACTCACTATTTATTAGTCACAGTGAGTCATATGGCAGTGCCTGATGTCAGGGCATGGAAACATATAATTCTCTCTCAGGGTCTTGGAATACATAGTGGAAAACAAAAATTCCATCTACCACAGATCTCCTAGTGGTTTTGAAAACCAGTACATAGAGTTGAAAACTTCATGAGTTAAAACTGTGCAGCAGGCATTCATATGTTCACCAAAAATATCCAGCGTCCATCCTCCCAGACACTCAGGAGGGTATCAGGGTTATACTCTCCCACTCCTATTATACTCATGGCCACGTGACACAATAGTCCCATCCACACGGGCAGATGTGGCAAGGATGGCCATGGAAGAAGTGCCACCAGCCAGGGTGTGACATCTCCCTTGCACTGCGGGTTGTCATGGATACACACGTCACAGTGAAACCTCTACCATGCTGGAGCTGTGGCTGGCTTTGGAGATCAGGTGCCCCGCCAAGTCACCGGAGACATGTGGCTCGCCTGAGAGACAACCCAAGTTGGGTTAAGCCTTTGAAATTTGGGCTGTTTGTTACCATGGTGAAATCTAACCTATCTTGCCTGACACAAAATGTCACGTTGACACTTTGACAAGTCGGTGTCATATCCTGCCAAGCAGAACATCTCCCTCTTGGAAATTCTCTCTTTGCTGGGTGAGACTGTGAGACCAGACAGGCTGAGTTCAAACTCTGCCTCTACCTTTACTGTTCATGGAATCGGGCACATCGCCGTTCCTTACCTTTATTGCAAACTTTTCTCCCCATTCTGCAAAAAACAGGAATGATACTCATATCTACCAAAAGATTCCATGAGATCACACATGCAAATCCTTCACCAGGGGTCCAATTTAGAGAGTGAATCAATGATTCTGTAACTCCTCCTTTTCTCATCACTGTCATTTATTTAGCACCTACTGGATGCCAACTACTTTATTAGATGACTCACATGGCTTATTTTCGATCCTCAAAACGACCCTGAAAGGCAGGTGCCATCCCCATTGAACAAATGAGGAGACTGGCTCTTGAACAAGGTCTGGAGAGGAGAGTGACCTACCCCAGGTCCCCCACCACTCATGCACAGAAAGCCAAAATGCAACCTCAGGGCACCCCCCTCCCCATCTGCCGGCCCCTTGCCTTGTGGAGGAGCCCAGCATGTAAAGACAAGCTTGACAACCTCCTGAGTTATTGATTAGAATTCACAGTGGTCTGATGATTGTGGCTCCATGATGCACCATGTCTTGATTACTGGCCTTGATGTCCCCACCAGGCGCACCTTGCCTGACTTGGGCAGGCAGGCAGGGCCACCTATTCTTGGGTGACTGTTGGCATCGAGCCTCTTGAAAGGCCAGGCGCTGGCTCCTGCCAGCCAGCTCTACCCAATTCTGTGTCATCATGCGTCAGTGCCAGTGACAGCTCTGGCCAACCCCGTCTAAAATGGCCTGGCACCACGCCAAGCACAACCCGAAGTGCAACCGAACAGCCAGCTGACAAGCCCTGGGGAGAGGAAAAACTGGAGTTTAACATGGAAAGGGGAGAATCGATTCTGCCTCTGAACTCCCTGCTGGAAAGCTCTGTTATGAAAAGACAGGCTCGGCTCAGCCTGGCTGGACCCTGTTGAAGTTTCCGTTTAGCAGGACACATTTAGCCAGCGCTGTCCAGAAGATGGTGGTGGCGATGGCAGTACTGGTATAATGAGGACTCTCTCGCTGTGAGGCCATCCTTGGAAGAATTCCGTTACTCATCTGATAAGTAAATACATGTGCTTTTACATTTTTCTCAAGCATATTCTGTGTAGGGCGAACTCTCATAGAAACTATGAGAGCTGATGGATAAGGGAGGACGGATGGGGAAGGACATTAGAGAAGAACACACAACACAGAACACTGGGGAGACGAACTGTACTGATGGAGTCGAAAATAAACTAATTCTGCTCTCCTACTCACCCAAAATTAGAGTGGGTGTAATACAACTCGCTATGGTAAAGGAGTGATAAAGGCCCTCGACCTTTATTTTCTTAGGATACTTAGTAACATGATGTTGGAAGATGTGTGCACCATACAGGAACAAAAATGTTGCTGGTCTGTGCCTCCCATAGACGCTCTTGAGAACATATGAGGTCCAATATGGGACGAGAATAACTTCCGGACACCTCTCAGGTCTTTCCAGCCTGGCTCCTTTGTGTCCCCAAAGGGACCTCAGCGTGTGCACTCTGGTCTACATACCATGTCATTGCGTGTCCACAAGGAAAGCAAGAGGGGACATTCATTATATGTGAGGAGGACGGAAGCTTGACGGGCCACCAGCAGGGAAGGGTAGGGGTCCCAGTGGTGCTGCTGTGACTCAGACACAGAGCCACGCCCTGCGTTTGGTGAGTCAGCAAACCGGCCCCCACGGGGGCTGGAAATGCCCATCCCGGACATGAGAGAGACACTGTGGGCACTTGGAGTTCCCGTGTTGGCAAAGCAAGGTATTTCTACTGGCTCACCAAAAGGCAGTGAAATTATGAAATTTCCTTCTGGGAATTCAGTCTGATACATACTCAGCCAGGTACAAGTGCCATCATGATGATGACCAGCCATGAGAGAGTGTCTCCTGGCCACCCTGTAGAAGCCAGCTTCCAGACGCACGTGCATCGCACCTTGTCTCACTCAGTGCTGTCCTGGTACCCGGAATGCATCCTGGGTCATGACAGGCACCACATAAATACTTTGGTTCGGAATAAACAAGCGGAAGCTGGGCGTGGTGGGGTGTTCCTGTAACCCCGGCACCCTGGGAGCTGAGGCAGGGGGATCACCAAGTTTGAGCCCAGCCTGGGCAACGTAGCGGCTCGGTGAGACCCCAGGCCCAAAATACAAAATAGGAGAAGACTGAGGGTGTAGCTCACGGTGGAAGCCCTGGATTCAGTCCCCAGCACCACAGCACCCTACATGGCCACAAAGCAGGTTGGTCCCTTAAGTGTGCGAAAACAAAAGTCTGGAATAATTTAGGTTGCCACACACGATGGCGACACAGGTGCTGAGGTCAGTCTGACCCTTGTGATGGGAATCGCTCAGGTGGGACTCAAGGTTCCTGGGGTGCAGCCCACACCCCGCCCTGGGCGCCGGACCCAGGCAGCGAGCTGGGTCCCCTCGCCCCCTCCGACGCCACACTGATGAGCGGAGCCTCTCCCGCGGATGGGACGGGAAGCCCAGTTAGAAACTGGCTCTTCTTGTCGTCTGTGCTCCCTCCACCCTCAGGGTTTGGCAACCCAGGTTCTCCCCAAACCCTGGCCTGCCGCTACCCCCAGAGCTCCTCTGTGCCAATGAGGAACAGTCATTCTTCCTCTAGACCATCCACTGCCACCTGCTGGGAAATTTATGTCATGAACGCACAAATCTGTACCACTTTGATGTAGTGAGTTGTTCAGTGTACAGCCCGCACAACCACATGTGGCAGCCCTGCTAGGCTCGTCCACTCCATCCAAACATCCTGTCCAGCGTCTTGGCCACTGCACTGGCACGCGCCCCCCGCCACACCTCCCCCTGGGCAATCCCATTGCTTCCATAACGGCCTCTAAATTGTACTCCCTCGTTTCTGCAACTCCCTCCTTAGAGTGGCGGAATAAATTTTGCAACCTACGAATCCCTTCCCTGACTCCCTGCCTCAGACATCCCCAGCGGCTCGGGAGGAGCTAGAGAAAAATGGCTCATCACCCACGTGCCACCTGTACAGGCGCCCTGTGCCTTGCTCTGCTGCGTCCACAGTCTGCTCAATGTCCTGAGCCCACATGGGCACCAGTGATGTGACACCCCACCCGCCCAGTGTGCTGAGACACCAGCCACAGCGCCCCAGAGTGCCCTCTGCCCGCCGACGGACTCTGCAGCTTTGAGGATAAAGATTATGCCTCGTTTTCTTCCCGTTCCCAACAAGCAGTACGCCTGGCTTAAAAGCAGTGCACAGTAAAAAAGAAAAGAAGCAGCCATATAACTGAATTTCTCGGTACAAGGTACGGCCTTCTGAGCGGTCTCGGACCTTTGCAGAGTTGCCTCCCTACCTGTGCTGAGCCCAGCTCTCCCGGGAGCCAGGGGCAGCCTCTGGCTTCCCTATAAGGCTGCCCAGTCATTTAACTTAACAGTGAGAGACGTGTTTTACCCAGTAGCCACCATGCATTTTACAAATCTCATCTGACATAAATACAGTGTTTGAAGCAGAAATTCCAAAGGTGCACACCTCCCCGGACTTCCGGCTCCCAATCACACACAGGCTCTGCCCAGGAGAAGCACAGCTCCCGCCTCGTATGAAAAGGGTCTCATCCGATGGAAACTGGGAGACCAGGCGATTGGGATCCAGGAGCAGCTGTGCCTGCAGGTTAATTCTACCTAGTTACAGGCACAGAGATGTCCTTTGGTGGGACCTGGGTTCACTCCCACGTTGCAACAAGCAAGGCTGTCAGAAAAGCAAAGAGCAGGAAAGGAAGACCCCTTTACATAAGTTTCTCATCCCAAAATAAAGAAGAGTCGGCCTGTGGCTAGGTCCCTTTCTGGCCACAAGGGTGCTGGGTGCTGAGGATGGGGGTGCTGAGTCTCCCCACTGAGATCCAAGAACCCACAAACCTCAGCAGGGCACACATCTCAAGTCTGCAGACAACAGTGGTCCAGGGCTTCTGCAGCATGCCCAGTGCTGTGCAAAGATAAAAAGACGCAGCCTTGCCCCTGAGGAACTGGCATTTTACAGCAGGGACTTGGCAAAATACTCTCCGTAATATTTTCTGGTAAGGGCCAGGTAGTAAATATTTGAGGCTTTGCGGACAAGTCTGTCACTACTGCTGCACTGTGCCACGTCGCCTGAAAGTAGCCACGGGCAATAAGTTTTAAAATAATAAATGAGCGTGGCTGTGTCTCAGTAAAATTTTATTTATGGACACATGATCATTTTCATGTGATGTAAAATATTATTCTCCTCTGGATCTTTTTTAACCATTGAAAAATGTCAAAGCCATTTCTTGCTCCCTGCTGTTCTGGAGGACGAGTCTGACGTGAAAATAAATTACAACACAACACGAAATGAGAGAATCTAAGGAAGCGGGTATTTTCTCCTCGCAGAGCTGAGGTTATTTGCATCTCTACCCCATGTTTGCGTTCTCCCAGAATGAGGCCTGACGGGGAGCAGAGGTCTCTCGTCCTCTCGGGGAGCTAAGATTGCGCTTCTGCTCCGCAGCAGGGTTCCATCAGTAGACGGTGCTATTAATACGATCGTGTCTTCAGAGAAAAGGAAAGAACATGAGGGCTCTCGTCGAAAGGGAGTTTGCAACGACTGCCTCATCTCCTTCTCCGCTTGCCATGTTTTTCCGTGAGAGAAAAGTACCCATTCGGACTACTTAGTTCTCTCAGTCTTCTCATAGCAATGAGACTCTGAGCATCGGCTCATGTGAAGGCTGAAGGGTCTAAACTCCATCTCACCTAGAAAAAGCCCTTCCTTGCCCAAACTCCTCTCTGCCTGTATGCGGTTTGCCAAGGAGGGTGAGTCACCTACAGGAAGTGGCTGTCAGTGAAGACTCCACCACTCTGCGCCCGCGTCCACACAGCACACCTTGCCCTCTGCTGGGCAGCTCTGGGGCGCTGTTCACGTAGAGAGTCAGACTTCGTAACCCGCCGGAAATCATTCCAGTCCTACAGAACGCCTTTGTCAGCGTGGCCCTCAAGTGACACTGCTGGAACTTTTACCAACCCAACCAAACACAGCAGGAGGGAAGCTCCCAGCAACCCCAGGAGGTGCCTCGGCTACATGAAATAACAGGGGCACATAGCAACTTTTCCAGATAAAACTCATTTTCCCTAGAATGATTCTTGCTGGAAAACACACATCAGGAACCCAGGTTCTCTCCTGGTCGGCTCTTGCTCTCTGTCTTTTCCACACTGCCTTCTCCCAAACCAACCCCCCTTCTCTCACCCTCTTGGTCCCAGTGTGCTCCGCCTCCTCCCTGGGGCCTCGTGTGATTCAGCAGTCCTGGAATCGGCTGGCACCGTCCAGAAAGAGTCAGTTCCTTCCGTCAGGGAACTGGTCAGCTCTGGTCTGTGTTGCTTCCTACTTCCCTGTGGCAGGTAGACGGCCAGCTCCTGTAAGTGGCGAACCCCAGCATGTCTTCTCTCCTTCTCCCCAGAGTTCTGTACTGCACACATGAAGACCACGGTGCTCACTCATGACGGCTGAGAGGGCCTCCAAGACACCTCCAGACCTGCCCCTGTGGATCCCTGACAATCCCAACAGTGAGTCCGGCTGCGGGGTCCTAATGCCACTGACCCAAGTGAGATCCCCAGCCTGATCCTGTCCACCATGCCACACCGGCATCGGGGCATCGATCTTCCACATTTTACCATCCTGGCTTTTCATTCCCTCTAGACACGGACACAGATGTGTAGACATGTGTGGATACCTTATGTGGACTTGAGACCTTTAAAAATCACGTGAAAGCAAGCTATAGGCATGGTACTATTTCATCCCTAAATTCTTTAGGGTGTATTGTGGAAAAGGGAAGACAGCCTAATGAAATCTCAGTGCAGTTATCAAAATCAGAAAATTAATAGTGACACAGTGCTGTTATCTAATCTACAGACTTTATTCAGATTTCCCCAAATTTCCCAATAGTCCCTCTCATCATCATAGGAGAAACTGTCCATGTGGGTAGCACTCTAGGGAGAAATTTCTCCACATCCCAGATGCAAGAACAGCTGGACTTCTGCTTAGCGACTGATTTCCTTTTACCCGACTGGTGCTGTGAATTCACCAGGTCTCCTTCGCGGCCGCAACACTGTCTAGAGTCAAATGTGTGCACGGGCGACCAGGCGACATGGCCGCTTTCCTAGAGCTGTGTTCCTGGTGTTTTAGGAGCTCGTCCTGGGGTTTTCTCTCCTTGGCACCACCCCCAACATGATGTTTGCTATTTTAGATGTGGGGTGTCCTTGTCAGCTTGGGCAACCATCACAAAATATCACAGAGTGGGTGGCTTCAGCAACAGATCTTCCATCCTCACAGTCTGGGGGCTGGAAGCATCAGAACAAGGTGGTACCGACCGGTTCCCACTGAGAGCTCTTCCTGGCTTGTCACCATGGCACCTTCTCACTGTGTCCTCACACGGCCCTTCCTCCATGTGGGCACAGAGAGCAGGACGGCGCTCTGGTGTCCTCCTAGTCTCACGAGGACACCAGTCCCTTTGGACCGTATTCCCATGACCACATTTAACCCTAATCACCTCCTTAGAAGCCCATTGCCAAATGCAGCCACACTGGGGGTTGGGACTTCAACATACAGGTATGGAGGGAACATAGTTCTGTCCCTAACCCACTATTAACTGCTCGTGTTCTTTCTGGACGAGTCAGAGCAATGATGAGGAACACAATGCTTTCCTCGCTGGGCATCTATAGCTTCCATATCCACTCCCCAGAGACCACTGGCCCTCGCAACAGGGAAGCGGATGTGCTGTAGTCTAAGTCAGGACCGAATGATTTCCGCTTCAAGTAAAATGCATGTATGGAAAACTGGGCTCATTGGTCCATAATCAGGCAGCAGAGAAAAATATGAAAATTATCCGCCACTCCTTCTCCAAAGCTACCACCATCTTTCTCCTTTTATTTGAACATGGGAACCTGTCACTGCCAGAAGAGCCATCTGGGGCCCTGGAGCAGGTGACAGTGACCGCGCTGGTGAGAAGCACCAAGATGGAAACACGCAGGAGCAGCCTGGCCTGGTTGTCATCTCCGTCATCTTGCACAGAAACCACCTTCAGGAAAACTGAGGTCGAGGTCCAGGGAACACCACAGCTGTCCCCAGCCAGGACCTCCCTTGGTCTGGAAACTGCTCAGCACTCACTTCCATGCCCCTCTGTTAGGAGGACCCTCCCCTGCGGCTGGCATAGCACACAACGTTAGTGTCCGAGGGTCTGAGGAGCACTGTCCTGCCTCAGCCAGTGCCATTTGCACTTTTATCCCAGAATCACACAAAGAAGCCTTCCGAATTGTCCATCACGTTGGGCGCCCACCGTTCCCACAATCCCATTCTGTCTACTATTGTCCAAGGGGCTCCAGATTCTCTGGGGGACAGCCCATCTGCCAGGGAGACCCAAGAGGCAAAGGGCCACCTGCCCTCCTACCAGCACACCCCAGACCCCTGAAGCCACCTTGCCCACTTGTTCTGTGGCTGTGATTTCCAGCCCTCCCCAGGACTCTGCCTGGGGACTCATCTGTCATAGTGCAGTTCCACATCCTGTGTCATTCCTTAGCTCAGCCCAACCTGTGACCCCTCCTTGTCAAAGAGGAAGTTGACCTCCATCCTCCAAATGGTGATGTTAATCAAAAGGCAAGAGTATCCCTGGCTCTGCCCGTGTGACATTGGACTTGCCATCGTGTGGGCGGCATGTTGGGTTAGTTAGCTTTCTGTTGCTATAATGAAATACCTGAGATAATTAATTCATAAAAAGACAAGGCTTATTTTGCTCACAGTTTGGAGGGTTGAGCTTGTGGTCGATCGACCCTATTGTTTTAGGACAGACAGCTCATGGAGACAGGTTCCTATGGCAGAGCAAAACCATTCACTTCATAGCCAGGAAGCAAATGGGGAGAGGAAGGAGCCAGGGTCCCCTGATCACCTTTAAGGACATGTCCCCAAAGGACCTCCTAAAGACACAGTGTCCACAGCCCTCCCAATCGCACCACCCAAAGCACCAAGACCTCAACACAGGGGTTTTAGGGGTACATTTAACATCTGAACCCCAGCACACCAAAAACATCAACCGTGTCTCCAAGTAACAAGAGAACACCTGCCATGTAGCTCTCAGTACCATCTATCTCAGAAAGAATACGACATTTAAATAGGTCAACTGATAGATTTCCAAATGGAATTCATGTTATTAATTTCCGACTATCAAAATAGAAAGTATCACAAGAATGTTTCCCCCTACCCATTAACCCTGCTTTCAAAAGCTGGAGAATAAAATAGAACACCATCAGGGTACGGCTCCTTGTTAATGAGAGCGCTTAGAGAAGCCCGCTCCCAGAATTAGTTTCTTTGTGGCTATTTACAGCCTCAATAAAGATTTACCATATATAACCATAGATACTCTTCCCTCTCAGAATCTAAGGTAAGAATAAAGCTTAACATATCTAATTCAGCCTTTTAATTCTAACTTTAAGGTCCCATTTATTTAAGGAGAGTGACTTTAGAAATTTGGTCTACATAGATGGCCCCCCGGTGTGTCACTGGACAATTGACGGCTCTCAAGGGGACTATTTTGTCGCTTAGACAGTGTCAAAGTGCTATTACTCTACCGCACCCCGCCCCACTTCGTGGTTCTACTTCCCAAGGTCCCAGTTAACAACAGTCTGAAAATATTAAATGGAAAATTCCAGAAACTAACAATTCATAAGTTTTAAATTGCACACTGTTGTGTGGTAAGATGAACTCTCACACTGTCCCACTCCATCCTGTCAGGGACAGGAGTCAGCCTTCTGTCCTGTGTATCCACACTGTCTATGCCATCCCAGCTGCAAGGCACTTAGCTGGTGTCCCAGTTAATACAGTGACTACTGTGGTGCTGCTGGGCTTGCGTTCAAGGGATGCTCGTTTTACTAATAATGGCTCCAAAGTACCAGAATAGCAATGCTAGCGATTCTACTACAACACAGTATTGTAACTCTTCTATTTTATTAGCAGTTATTGTTGCTCATCTCTTACTCAGTATATGTCTAAATTAAACTTTGTCATAGGTATGTATGCATGAGACAAATATAACACATGTAATGTTCAGCACCATGCATGGATTCACCACCCACAAGGGGTTTTAGAACTCCTCCCCCATCAGCAGGGGGGCCCTTCTGTCTGTCTCTCTGATAATGAACTTTAAGAGCTCCCCCATCTTCTTGATTCACTCCAAGACTGGGGTCTAACCTCTGAATTTTGAAAAGAAGGAAGACCTGACCACTGGACCAAAAATTCCTGGCAGAACCAAGATGTTGGAATATGTCAGGCCAGCAGGCATTTAGCCACGACGTGGTTCAGGGCTGAGGACACAGCTCAGGGTTACTGTGCTTGCCTAGCATGCTTGAGGCTCTGGGTCCAGCCCCCAGGACTGATTTAAAAAATGGGTCACATTAACTCCAACATTTGCATCATTTCCTAGATTTTCCTCTCTCCATCTCTTGGTCCCCTTCTCCTTTGCAAAAGATCTATCTCCTTCTTTCCTATTATCTTTTAGTTTGCTCTTCAATTTACTTATACTTTGGTTCCTCATGTAAGAGAAATCACGTGATATTTAAGCTTATGTGTTTGACTTACCACTTAACATCATGGTCTCAAGGTGCACCCATTTTCCTACAGATGACTCAAATTTATCCTCATTTATGACAGAGTAGTACTCCATTATGTGTAAAACCCACGTATTCTGTCTAAACCAACAAGCTTTACATACAATTTACACCTCTTGTGCTGTTCAAAATTATTCCAGAAGAAAATAAAATCCACTATATTTATTTCTTAGAGGTAAAGGGAGAAGCAATTGAAACACACATAATAAATAGAGACATGGGGTCACTCTGCTTTTTAACTATGGTAGGGGACACACATCAAAGTCCACTGCAGCCAACTCAAGTGGCCACCACGGTGTGCTGGAATCCAGCTACTTCAAGAATTGCTTGAAATACATGGACAACTGGCTGGCATTAGGGACATCCCTTTTTTAATTTTACAGCAAAACATCTCAAAAAAGGTATCAGACCCAGAATAGTGGATCGCAGCATAAGCACACTGAATGGATCCTTCCACACCACCCCGCTGTTTAACTTGTTTAAATTAAGGGGGCCTCGGGGTGCCTGCTGTTCCAGTGCTGTGTTTTCCTGTAAGCACAGGTGTGCTGGTGAGACAGATTCCAGCCCCTGCCAGGTGGCCTCCAGCCAGGCCTCTCTGCCCGCCCAACCCAGACAGTATTGGATTTTAGACCACACCGAAAACAGAGCAGAGGCCAGAAGCAGAGGCCAGAGTCCGATCCCCAAGTAGCAGTGGACACCCTTCTTGGGGCAGCTGCAGCCCAAGGCCGAATGTGTATCAGGAGGAACAAGCCTCCCACAAGAGCTCTGTGAAGTCAGCCTCGTGGACGTCCACACCTCCCCCCGCCTCCACAAATGCCCAGGCTCCCCACCAGTGTCAGAAGCCAGTTAGTGACTAGGTCCTCGGCCACGGGAGGGCACAGCGTCAGAAAGAGGAGAGTGGACAGCAGATCTGGGACCAGCATCACCCCCGAGGCAGGGGAGGGAGATGGCTCCCACATCAGGCCCAGGGAGGAAGCCCCCAGGAATCCTCAGAGATCCTTCCACATGTACCCTGGAGCCTGGGGAACCCCGAGAACCGTGGTCTACCCATACCCGGCCAGCGGCCCTGCAGGGGCCACCAGTGTCCCACCCCCACCTCTCTCCTCAAAGGCAAGGTGTAAGCTTGCTTGGCTTAAGTGGAAGAGCGAGCCACAGTCCAACGCTTGTATAGCTCTGACCGACACCTGCTGTGTCCATCTTCTCACGTGGCAAGGGAGGGCTTTGTGCAATTTTTAAATTCACATTTGTGTCCTCCTGTGGCTTAACTGGGCCAGGCGCCTTCTTGGTTACTATGGTACTGTCCCCAAATTTCAGCAAAACACTCATAGGCACTTGGAAAATTCACAAACCTTGAGATTTCCTAAGACTCACCCTGCAGGCCTTTTATCCTGACAGCCGCAGCTGGTCCCCAAAGACCAGAACTAACCCACACAGCGCCCAGTGATTTCAGTGCGACCGGCCCTGCCTTGGGAAGTCTTGGGGTGGGCAGTGCTTGAGCTTTTACGAATTTAAGCAGATTCCCGGAGAATACAGTCATCCTGCAGAATCCTCAGTTTCCACAACTGTCAACCAAACGCAGATGGAAAATATTTAGAAAAAAACACATCTGTCTTAAACATTCATAGACTTCTTTTTTGTCATTACTCCCTAAAATAATACAGCAACTGTTTACACAGCATTCACATTACAGTATTTATTGTAAGCGTTCAGAGCTGAAGTAAAGTATATAAGAGGATGTGCACATGTTACATGCAATGCTACACGTTCATGTAAAGGACCCAAACAACCTTAGGGGGGCCTAAAATCAATCCCTCACTGTACCAAGGGACAGACTTAGTTATTGTCAGGTCCGTGCTATAGGAGGACTTCAGTGTGAAAGAGTAATTAAATAAATAGATGGGAAATGATAAATCTCAGATGATTGAATACTTTATGACAATATAAAGAATCATAGCAATGGGTAATTTATCCTATAGATGGATTTTCAAAACAATTATATGCTAATTAGGTTCAATTTTAATTATAGTAAGAAGAAAAAGATTTTATAAGGCAGTTTCTAGTGGATTGCCTTGGTATGACTTCCTTTTTAGAAATCATTAATCTAAAATTAAGATTTTTGCTGCAAGGTTGTGGGGGAAAGGAACACTTCTGCCTTGTTGGTGGAAATGTAAACTGGTACAACCACTATGGAAATTAGTATGAAGATTCCTCCAAAAACTAAAACTAGAAATTCCATTTGACCCAGCTATACTTCTTCTAGATATCTTCCTGAAAGAGTTAGACATTTATTTACCGTGATACCTACATATCCATGCTTATAGCAGCACAACTCACAATAGCTAAATTATGGACCTGGCTTGTATGCCCACCAAGAGATAAAGGGATAAAGAAAATGTGACATAAAAGAAAATATTTTTGAAAATATATGTATATATAGTTAACTCAGCCATAAAGAAGCATAAATTTGAGTCGTTTATAGGGAAGTGGACAGATCTTGAGATCATAATACTAAGTAAATCAGACACAGAAGATTAAAACTTGCATGTTTCTCTAATATGGGAACTCCAAAATATAAATAATTTAAACAGCACAATAAAAGAGATGGTAGGAAACAGGAAGGTAGAAACGGGTGAGGCAGGTGTCAAAGACCAGCAAACCCCCCAATCCCGATGCCTGAAGTGTGCTAAGGGACAGACTAAGCCTTCCTTTCGCAATCGGGTGTGAGATTCAACACACACAGATGTGACTACTTTCTTCTTCCCAGAAGTAGACTGTTAACTCTTGGAAAGAAGGGATGGAGAGAAGGGCAGAGCACAGAGGGAGAGAGAGGGAGGGAGGGACAGAGAGCAAGAGAGACGGTAGCAACCTACTGAGTACCTGCTGGGGACTGAGAACCAGGAGCCACAGCTGGATAGATAAATCATACGCTGTAAAATTTTAGTCTGAGCCGTAGATCTTCCCTTCCTGGAAGGCTTTGATGGTGAAGAAATGGGATGAGAACACAGAGCTCCTTCAGAGGTGGACCCCACTGAAAGAGGGAAGCGAAGAGAAAAAGCATACTGTTCATGCCGCTGGCTCCAGTCATCTTCTGTACACATCAGACCGCTGAACTTGTGATGTTGATGTGGTCCCCGAGCAGACAGCCAACATCCGGGCTCCGTAAGGATGGAGGGAGGTTGGGGAACCATTTCCTTCATTACCAGTCTTGGTCTGACCTCCATCCTGGCCCCTTTGGATCACATACTTCCCATCATGTCACTGTGTCTATGAAATAACTTTTCCCTGGTAAGAAGACTAAGAAAATTCTTCCTGAGCAACCAAACTGGGCTCTGGCCCAGCATCTCCACAGACAGGTCCCGTTAGTGAATAATCTCAGTTCTTCCTCAGACCCGTGTCCCCCCTTCCCCAACCCTGACACCACCAGAGACCAATGTCACAGACAAGCCTGGCCAGCTGTGGTCATGTCATACCTTCCTCAGAGCTAAAAAATTAGGACAGAGCTGGTTAGGAGAAGCCCTGGAACTGGGATCATGCATGCACTCACTCTTGGCCCTCCTGCTCACAGGCCGTGTCCTTCGCAGTGTCATCTGACTGCCCTGGGCCACAGGTCCTGTATCCAGTGCAACACTTGCCCAGCTCCATCTCCATGACTATTAAATGAGATGATTTAGAAGAGCCTAGCATGGAATCTGAAATGAAGGAGATGATCAGAAAACAAAGGTTGCTTTTGCAATACTGGCCTATCTCTAGGACTCAGCATTTCTACTCACCTGTGAAATGACAGATGCTTCAAACTTCTAAAACAAGAAGTTAGGAAAAGTGCTTATCCTTGCAATCAGCTGGCAATTCTTTCTTAGTTGGAATCTCAATGAGATAAGCTGAGAAACCCATTATATATAATTCAAATATGTTAAAACAATTTAGCGCTAAAATTATCCGGGGGGGGGGCAGAGAGAAACAGAGCAGAGGTAGACAGGAGGGGAGAATAGGGGAGGGGAAGGGAAGGGAAGGGAAGGGAGAAAGACCTGTCTGCCAAGCTTTGAAACAAACCAGCTGCCAAGAGATTGGCACAGTTTCTATTTCTCATTCTTGTGCTTTATCTTTAGACCATCTGGAACAATCGAATATGCTATATATTTAAAAAAAAAAAAAACAAGGACAGAAACCTGGCGCTTATTTATCTAGCAACTTTATCTGTGTAGATTCTGGGATGTAAATAAGAACCCCCGAGTGAGGGGCAAACACAGCCACAGGAGACAAGATGTCCGTGCATTTGGGATGGCGTGTGCTTTAGCACAGCGTCTGGGACTGACGTGGAGATGAGCAGAGCCGTGTCTTCCTCTTTTCTTCTTACTAAGAAACCTAACAAGCTCAGGTGACCGGACCCCAGAGCAGAGTCAGCTGGAAGCTGCAAATAAAGGAAGCGCTCCGGCACACTGAAGGTAGGGAGAAGCAATTCTGACAGAGTGAGAACAGCCCAGAGCTAGAAATCAAAGGGAAAAGCCTACACCCACAGCTGCCCGGAAGCATTCGCTAGAGAGGCTGGCTTCCTATCCGCCCTCCAGCCTCCTGGGGCCAGGTCTACGCTAAAGGCACAGAGATGTGGAGAAAGGCTTCGCCGACACTCGTGAAGAAAGCGGGGCGTCCCGCACGCTCAGGAAAGGCTCTGCCTTCCCTTGCGAGGTGTTTACAACTTCAGGGGACAGACATCTGGAACATCCATCTTGGGGCATACAGGGTGTGACCAAAATACATGATAAATATTTAAGTGTTCTTTTAATTATTACAATAAAACACACATTAATCCCTCTCAGGCTTTCCTCTTGTTTCCAACACACTTCTCTCATTTTTCTTGCCACTTTCTGAAGCAGTTCTGAAGTCCTTTTTATGGGATGTGATCAAAAATGCCGTGAACACTGCTGCTGAGCGCCATCCAATGGAAAGGCAGGCTGATGAAACACGACAAGTTTCTTCATTCACCTCCTTCACCTCATTCACCAGATCTTACACTATATGCCGTCTGGTTCTTCCCCAAAGTCAAAATGACCCTGAAAGGTAAATATTTTTAATCGATTCAGGACATCGAGGTAGCCACAAAAGCACAACTAAAGACACTCATGGAAAAGGACTCCAGAGCTGCTTCCAGAGTAGGAAGGAGGGATGTGTGTGTTTGAAGCAAGGAGAGGTATTTTGAAAAGGGTCAATGGCAATGTGTCATTTTACTGTTATAAATATTTTTAGTTTAAACTCATCATATTTTTCCATCACACCTCATTTAATCCCACACGGCTGAACCACGGCTGAGCCCAGCTTTTCCTCTTCTTCGCTTCCAGCCGTGGTTTGTCCAGGCCATCATGTCCCAAGGTCGGAAGCTCCTGCCCTGCGGTCCAGACCCAGGCCAGCCACAGAGGCTCTGAGAAAGGCTTGCGCCCATTGCACTAGGTCCCTGGAGAGACCAGGTCCTCAGCAAGGGGTCCTGGGAGGAACCCTGCATGCAGCCCGCAGCTCCTGAAGGCCTGCGGTCTGCAAAGAGAGGAGGAGAGCTCGGGGCTGGGAGCGGGGTCCCTGCCGGGAGCTGCGCAGCCGCGCAGCCACCAGCTTGGGCACCCCGGGGGCCTGGCTCTGCTGGGAAGCAAGTAGTGGCAGAGCATTTCTCAAGAGTCCAAGCTGACACCCACTTAGGAAGAGCTCCCGGGCTTACTCGGAGGCCACTCCAGCCCTGCTCGGTGCTCATTTCCACACCCCTGTCTCTCCCCACGCCATCATGTTGTGTGGCACAGATGAGTTGAAGCCATGACACAATGCACAAGTCCCTGTCTTCACACTTGTCCCGCACACCTGTTAGTGTCCCAAAGGACAGAGTGAGTGCGCGGAGGCTGCAAGTCAGAAACTCCAGGTTCGGTGCATATCTTAAAATCACAGGAGCTCTTCCGGTCTCGGAGGAGTGCCACCGTCCTCTTCCACCTTCACGGCCAGTTTGACTCGGAGTGATGAGTCTCCCTTCGAAGGTTTCATCTAAAGCATTTAAATTTTTTGGTCCATCCTCAGCCACGTGTTGAGGAAAGGCACAGAAAAGCCCAGAGCGAGATATTTTTTGCTGACAGAGAAGGATCAACCTCTTGTCTCTCACTTTTTCAATTTCACTGTTGATGCTTTTGCATCAAAGGTAGAGCTCACCCAGAAGCCATTCACTAGCACAGAAGAATCTGTACTGAAAAACACACTCCCGTCTGGTCTCGGGTTCCTCCACCCAGATAGAAGCAAGGTCCACAGTCACCACGATGTTTTTGCAAACAGCTTCTATTCTTCAGCAAGCATTAACACAGATTCATATTTTTACACAAATGGAGTGACAGCGTACATTTTGCCCAGATTAATTGCTTTTTAAAGACATCGTATAAACTGTAAATTTTTGTTAACACATTGATTGACACATCATTCTTCTTAAACTACAAAATAATATTCCATTTACGGATATATGATCATTTATATAACTGTTGAAGAATGTTTTAGAGAATTGCCAAATTGTTTCTCTAACAAATAACACTGCAGTGAAGCACTTTGGTTCCCATGGGATGGGATTGATGGGGTAAAGAACGGTATGAATATTCTGCTTTCAAAGGTGTTGCCAAGCTGCCCCGCGTAGCGCCGTGACTATGTACAGTCCTGCCTCTGTGTGCACATGTCTGTCCACACCAATCTCGGCCAGTAGGATAAGTAAGAGCTAAGCGTCGTTTATGTTTCTTAGAGTATAGTTGGGCATATTTTAATATATTTATTGTTGTTTCTTTTGCTGCCCTTTTTCCATTTTTCAAAGGGATTTTTATCTTTTTCCAATTGATTTGTAAAAGTGGGCTTTACCTAAAGGAAATCAACCCTTTGTCAGTTATATGTTTTGCAAATATCTTTTACAATCTATCCTTCATCTCCTGGATTTCTTTTTCAGCGGTATTTTCACAATTAGAAATTTTCTCTGCAAAATACTTTTATTTTGCACAGTGAAATGTATTGATATTTTCCTTCCTAAGGTCTCGTTTTTATGTTATTCTGCAAAAGACCTTCCCTATTCCTGCATCACAAACATAAAAAATTATCACTTGGTTGTTGGTGGTGGTGGTCTTGTTGCTTTCAGTGGTTTAACTGTTAGGCTGAGATCTCGGACCAGCTCATTCAGCACACAGCCAGCCAGCGCGCCTTTGCTCTGAATGACCAGCCGGTCGTCCTAACTCTAGTCAATGAGTAATCCAGTTTTCTTCCCTTTACCTGCTTCTCAAGGGCTTCGTACTGCTTCTTTTTCCTGACCCTCTTCAACAAGAGAAAACAAAAGTCCAACAGTATTCCTAATTTCAGGGCTACAGTGATTTTCAAACATCGGTCTAAGCTCTCTCGTAGCTGCCTACGCCAACACATAAGATGTGATTGAAAAACACGGTGTATGTTTAAAGTCTTTTAATTATTATGTTAAAAGACATATTGCTGTTAATCTCCCTCAAAACGCTTCCCTCTTCCTTCAAACACATTTATCCCCTCATTCTTGCCACTTTCTGAAACAGCTCTGGAGTCCTCCTTTGTGACTGTCTTTACTTGCAACTATCGTGGCTGCCTCAATGTCCTGCATAGATTCAAAACATTGACATTTCATGGTCATTTTGACTTTAAGGAAGAGCCAGAACTCACGGGGTGCCAGATACAGTGACTAAGGTAGATGAGGACACACTGTGGTGTTTTTATGAGCCTGCCTTTCCATTGGCTGGCACACGGCAGCAACATTCACCATATTTTTGACCACACCTCCTAAAGATACTCAAGAAACAGGACTACTTAACTGCTTCACAAAGGGGCAAGAACGATGGGGTGTTTTGAGGGGGATTAATGGCGATGTGCCTTTTACTGTAATAATTTTTTAAGTTTAAACATTCACTGTAGTTTTCGATCACCCCTCATAACAGTCCACAGTTGTTACTGTTGATCTGTATCCTATACAAATTCATATGCCAAACTCCCAACACCCAGCACCTAAGAAGACGACCTTATTTGGAAATAGAATCGTTGCGAATGTAATTAGATGAGGTCATCCTAGAGTAGGGTGGACCCCAACCCAGTGTGACTGGTGGCCTCACAAGAAGGGATTGTTTGGGTCAGACACACACTCAGGAGAATACCAGTCCACACCTGAAGTCGGGGGTTAGCCTGTCAGCCGAGGAAGATGCAGGACACCAAGACGGGGCAAGCCCCCAGGAGCCAAGGGAGAGGCCAGAATAGATCTCGCCCTGCCATCCTCAGAAGAAGCCAACCCTGGTGACATGCATCCTGACACTCTGGCTTGTGGTACCTTCCTGTGGCATCCTCGAAAACTAATGCACCCTTCGCTGGGAATATTTTATTCCTGTAGTTCTTCCCTCATCCAAGGTTTTACTTTCCTGTGGTCAACCACAGTCTGCAAATAGGTAGAAAATTCCAGAAATAATTCATCAGTTTACATTAGTGAGGTTCTGAGCAGCATGCTGAAATCTCGTGCTATCTCTTTCCATCCACTTGGGCCACAAATCATGCCTTTGTCCAGCGAAGCCCTGCTGTACACACTGCCCACTCGTTGGCCATTTTGTAGCTCTCATGGTATCAGACTGGTCTTCAAATACCGCAATTCTTGTGTTCAAGTCCTTGTTGTACTTACTAAACAGTGATCTCAAAGTGCAAGACTTAAGATGCTGGCAATTTGAATGTGCCAAAGAGAAGCTGGGAGGTGTTTCTTTAAGTGCAAAGGTCAAAGTTCTTAATAAGAAAAGAAAGAAAAATCAATCGTATGCTGATGTTGGTGAGATCTCTGATGAACTGTTCATCTCTTACTGCACCAAATTCATACTTTAAGCTTTATCATAGCTGTGGGTGGAAAACACGGAATGGAGAGGGGGATGGTAGCATCCCTGAGGGACTTGGGGTGCACATCCTACCAATAAATATTTCTGATTTGTGACTGGAGACCAGCCCGGTTGCTGTTGACCAAGTCCGTGCCACACACCGAGTCTCCGTCTAGGTCACCAGCATCTCAGACCATCAGGGAAATTCCTGCCTGGCCTCCTGCCTGCTCATCCAGGGCAGCAGGTCCTGCAAGCTGCAGAAGCAGCCCGCTGCCCCTCTGCCCACCCCAGAAACAGTCCCTTCCCCTGTGACACATCAGAAAAGAGCCCCCTGCCGGAGCCTGCCTCCCCACACCTGCCCTGGTCCTGTCTTCCTCCTCCCCTGCCGACTTTAACCTTTCCTTTCCCTGAAAACCAGCAAACTCACGGAGCAGCACAAACAGACCCCTAAAGGAACAGGGCACCCAAGGCTCCTCGGCCGAGAAGTGCTGCCCACAGCGTGCAAACAGAAACCATGAGGAAGCCTGCAGGAGGAGGAGGAGCGGGAGAGGGAGGAGATGAGAATTTCAGGGAACCCTGATGAAGGGCTGCGTCGAAGCTGCTCTCTTCTCATGCTGTTTTTAAAAAGCATTCGCCCTGAAAATCCCCCCAGCGAGGGATACTTCTCCCTGCCACTTCCCACTGGTAACCCTTTCTGCCACCAGGGAAGCCACAGCAGCACTGCCGGCTTCTGATTTCTTTCAGGCTTGCTTTGTGCTCACGTGTGAATTTTTGACAGTGTTCTGCAGCCAATTTCCTCCCCCTGAGAATCCGAGGCTGAAGAAATGAGAATGCAAACCAGAGGCTAAAATGGATCACAGGACGTGTTTTTCCAGGAATGCGTTCCTCGCCTGATGCCAGACACTGGGAAAGTGTAGGCGAAGCAACCGGGCTTTATTTGGGAAAACGAGCCCGTGAGGACATTCGGCCTCCGGTGTGGCCAGGGACGTCGCCCAGTCGGTCATCTGTCGCTGCCCGGGCAGCCCAGCCTGCGTCTCTGTCCTCCTCAGCGGCGGGAACCTCCACTCGCAGCCGCTTCCCAGCAGGCTGTGGGGACAGGTGGCCCCAGGACGGGCGGCAGGGCCAGCATGGGACCCGAGTGGAGGAACGTGATCACTTGTTCCCGGGCAGACAGACAGAAGATTGCTGTGCTCATGGCTCAGACACCGTCTCATCTGTAGCGGGCTGACTGGCGACCGCTGAAAACATCTGTCCAGCTGGGGCTCTCCCGGCACCGACTGGACAAGGGTCTTCACAGATGCAACTGGGTAAAGATCTCCCCAGGGAGCCCTTAAATCCCGTGACAAGTGTCCTGAAGAGGCACAGAGAGCTGGGAGACAAGAGTTTCCTGTTGTCCTGAGCCGCCAGGCTGATCATGCTGCCAGAGGAGATCAAGACCCGGCCGAGCGGCGGACCAAGGTCAGGCCCCAGGAGAGGGGAGCCCAGACTGCTCCCCACTGTGTGAGGAAACAAGGAAGCCCGCTCCCAGCCCATCCAACAGTACCTGAGAATGAGCAGCATCGCACGCCCGACCCCAGGGTCGGGGGTCCCTGCGGAGGGAGGCTGCTGCCGAGAGTGCTGGCCGTCTAGACAAAGTGGTTCTGGTCACTCTCCACTGCCCTTCCCCCTCCTCCTCCTCTCCCTACTCCCCCATCTCTCGTTCTGCAAGCCAAGTCACTAACAGAATCCGCCAGCTACACGGCGCTCATAGAGAGTTTTATGAATACCAAAACAATTAAAAATTACATTTTTTTGCCTTTTGGAGTGGAAAAAATATAAATACTACGCAGACTACAACTCCAAGCAGAAATTCCTAAAAGCACCCTCTCAAGCCACATTAGAGTGTAGCCGGCTGCTGCGTGCGCACCCCTGTCAAAAACTCCTGATCAAGTCATAGCTCCACATTTGGCTCAGGACGAGGCGGGCTGTAGACTCCCAGACAGGCACCTGTCACCTCCACGCAGACCAAAGCCAGCACAAGAACAACCCACAAAAGACAAGAAGGATCCCGCCAGAGGAGCCACGCAAGTTCTCCGATCACCATCTGGCCATTTCTGGATTATCTCTTGCTATCCCTGAATTTCCACCCCAAATTTGAGTGTGCTGAGCCATCAGCATCGCTTGGCAAATGTCAGGAGAGCTTAAGAACCTTCAGCCCCTGGAGAGACTCAGAGACGAGAGAAGTCTGCGTCTGTGTTGTCACTGCTGACCAGGGTCAAGGGAAGCTGGACTTTTCACACCTGGAGATCTAAGGGACAGGGCTGCAAGATCAGGTAGGAATCCTGCAGTTAGCTCAATGTCCACAAAGTGACCCTCGGGCCCTGTGCCACTCCAGCTGGTAGCTATGTGTGCTCCTACGGGAGAGGGGACCCTCCGGCCAAGCACGGAGGTCCTGCAGACAGGGCCAAGGATTCTCGGTGAGGCGGGCATGGCGATGGCGGCTGCAGTGTCCTTCACAGAGTGTGTACTATTCGGGGCTCCCCAGAAAATACGGGAAAACAGTGGAATGCACACATATACATACGGGCACAGGGAGTGGAACACACACATATACATACGGGTACAAACATATGTACCTGTCGAAATACATACATACAAAATACATCACCTCAGTTACTTCCCTCCTTGCTGAAGCAAAATACTCAACACCCACAACTCAAGGAAGAAGAGGTTTATTTTGGCTCACATTTCAGTCCACGGCCAGCTGGCTCCAAGGCAGGACAACATGGCAGAGGGGCTGAGAGAAGAGAACTACTTGCTGCAGACCAGACAGGAAGCAGAGAGCAAAGGAAGGAGCCAGGAAGGGAGATAAATCTTTCCAGGTCAAACCCCAGTAACCTACCTCTTCCAGCCAGACCCCGTCTCCTAATAGCAAATTAGCTGTGAGCCCCAGAATCCAATCACCTTCCAAAAGCCCCACCTACGGATGCAGGAGGCTTCGGAGGGACATCTAGATATAAACTATAACATGCACACACATGCACTTCTATATTTAGACAGATAATACATGCACACATATCTGTATCCGGATGCCAGAGAGGTAGGTAGATGACTCATACAGATTAGCTCACACATTAATGGAGGTTGAGGCACCCCAAGATCTGCAGCTGGCAAACTGGCCACCCTGAAAAGGCAAGGATGCAGTTTCCATCCAAGCCCAAGTCCAAAGCTAAAGACCAATAACCCGGCTCTAATACCACCAGGCAGAAAGAGCAAATTCTTCTCCACTCTGCCCTGTGTTCTCCTTGGGCCTTCAGTGATGGGACGGGACCACCCCGCCGTGTACAGTAGTCAGCTTTAATCCGTCCACCAACCCAAACGCTAGTCTCAGTCTGAAACACTCTCAGCGAAGTACCTAGACCAGGGTTCGAGCCGCTCCCCGGCATGGCCAGGCATGTCGATGTATAAAATTGGCGCTCTCAAGGTGCATACCCAGGGTGGACACGGGGATCTGACAGCAGTCCAGGCAGTGGCAGTTGGCTGGTGGCCACAGCACAAGCACAGGCGCCAGCACCCGGAGGTTGGGCAAGGGGTGGGCGACACACAACGTACAGCTGTGGGAAGCACAGGTCTGAGAAGCCACCGGGGGCGGTGGCCATGCCCATGACAGCGCCAGTGTCTTGGAAGCCAGCACAGCACTGTTGGGCAGGCCGGTTTGCCGTCCCGCAGGCTGACTGAGAAGCCGAGCGGCCGCTCCCACCTGGGCCTGGCAGAGTGGACCCGGGTACGGCTGTGGAGGGAGCTCCGGCCCGCCCTCCCTCAGTCTCGGCCACCCAGTCACTCAATTGTCCTCAGAGGGCTGATTCTTCCAGAACTTCTGCACCAAGTCAGAACTCATAAGATTCTTTCACCCCAAAAGGAAGAAAAAAATAAGTATAAGTAACTGAACAACTATTGAAAATTAGCTATGGTTTATTTACTTCTGGCCAGTGGCAAAGCCAGCTAAGAGAGAAGGGGATTTATAAACCAAATTTAGTATCAGAGAAAGAAAAGGCCTGACGTGCTCACTCTTATTTACAGAGACACGCAGCTCTGGCTGCAGTCAAGGAGAATATTAGTAGAAGGGCACAGGGGTAGCCGGCCCTTCCACAGACTCAGGGCTTCCCTGCACTAATGTCTGTGGGGCTCCCAGGTGCTTCAAAAGAACATTCTGAGGATGGATGTCTGGTAAAGCTCTTCCAGGTTGACGCCTGCGGTCCTCAGAACCATGTCTAGAAAAGCGAGTGTACGTAGCATGTGAATCGCTGCCAAAGGCGGGCATGAGAATTTCCTGAGATGAACGGGGTGCTGGCTTTGCCCGAGCCCTGCCCCGCCCAAGGTTCCCTTCCAAAGCTCCGCTCCCTGGAGCCCCTCGGGCAGGGGCCCGTCCTGTCCGGCATTGGCAGTACTTGCCAAATGGTTGAGGGTTGATCTCTGTCTTCTGTTTGTTCAGCAAGAGCCCCGTGTCTTCCCCTCCCTCCTCCCTCCGCCTGCTGCTCCTCATAGTTCCATTTCATGTTCTGAACGCTCCGCTCCACTGCTCCTGTGTGGTGTAGATTCAGTCATCACCCTCGTTACACGAGCGAGTACATGGAGCCTGAATTGACGCGTGCAAGAACACATCGCTTAAGTGTGTGTTATCTCTTTTTTTAAACTTTTCACTTTTTGTTAGCACACGCTTATAGAATGATCATATTCATTGTGGGGAGTTGGCGCAGATACATGAAGCATCTTAATTCTTTTTTACTTCCCTTCTCTCCCCCTCCTTCCCTCTCTTATTTCCCTTCTCTTTTGCAAAAAGATCTATCTCCCTCTTTCCTATTATCTATCCGTATTTTTCTCTTTAAATGATTTATACTTTGGGTTTCTCATATAACAGAAGCCATGTGATATCTAAGCTTGTGTCTAATTTATTTCACTTGACATTTCTCAATCACAACAACCTCGTGCCCCAAACCTTAGTGGCTGAAGACAGCCAATACTTACCATCTCACGGCTTCTATAAATGCCGATTTTAGGAGCTGCCAGGTTAGGTGGCTTTGGCTCAAGGTCATCATGAAATTTCAGTCTAGATGTTGGCTGGGACAGCACTCACCAGAAGGCTCGGCTGGGACCGGAGGATTCCCTCCAAATCGGTGCCTCGAACAGCTGTTGGCTGGAGGCCTCGGCTCCTTGTCACACAGCTCTCACTTTGGGCCACCGGACTGTCTTCCCAACATGGCAGCTCATTTTCCCCCAAAGCAAGAAATTCAAGAGAGAACAGGAGAAAACCACAGTGTTTTTTCTTACCTAGCCTCCGAAGTTACCTCCACCATTTCAACTTTATTTTATTAGAAATGAGCAACCAAGTCCAGGCGCACATGTGGGGAGGCAAATCGGCCCCACTTCTTTAAGGAGGAGAATCAGAGAACTTGCAAGCATTACCACAGACCCTAAGTGCTGGGGCTGGGACTCGGCTCTGAAGGCCGCGCAGTTCACCATCACAGAAGGTGCTCTGCGATTACTGCTCCCCTGGAATCTCAGCTGCACACACAGAACTCTGCCCCTCGCTTGCTGTATTAGCTATCTAAACACAGAAGCATATGCAGGGTTTGCAGTGGGCTGGCTGTGGGGCTAGGCACCATCGCCCTCAGAAGATCTGGGCGTTGCTGTGGAACAAACTTACGACGCCGGAACAGAGGCCTCCAAACCTACTGGACAGCTTTAAGACATTTAGGAAGGTCTCCTCATCTTTCCGTGATTTTGCTTTGAAACTATTTCCAATCTACAACTGCCTCTCCCAGAGGCATGTATCTAAAACACTACTGACCATGGCATTTGTCAGGAGCTCCCCCTCACCTGCAGGATTACATACAGAGTCCGCGGATGTGATGAAAGGCCTTTCACAGTTTCCACCCTTCCCTGCCCAGCATCACCTCCGGGCCCATCTTCACTTCAGTGACCAGAGGCTCCACACTGATAAGCCACACACTCACGGGTCCCTCTGGATACAGGCTGTCCCCACCCTGCATCCCCTCCAGGCTCTCCTGAGAAGCCCCTCTTCTTTGGGATCCTCCCTGATTCCTCCCCAAGGAGTCAGCTCCATAGGACTTGTACATACCAAATTGCATTTAATGCTTTGTATTGTGAATTCCTATCCTCCACTGGAAAGTCTGCATGAGTAAGACCGTGGTCAGGCTCAGGTGAAAACCACACTCCAAATGCTTATCAATAGATGGACAGATGACTGCATGGATGGGTGGGTGGATGGATGGACAGCCAGACAGATGAATGGATGGGTGGATGGATTGTTGACTGGATGGATAAATGATTGAATGGATGGGTGAGTGAATGAATGGACTGAGGAACAGGTTGATGAATGGGGGGGTGAGTGGAAGGATGGTTGGATAGATGGATGGATGGGTGATGGACAGATAGATGGACAATGGATGGATGGATGGATGATGGATGGATGATGGGTGGATGGATGGATGGATGGATGATGGGTGAATGGATGATTGGTGCATGGATGGATGATGGATGGGTGGGTGGAATAATGGCTGGGTGGATAAACTGACAGATGAATGGTTGGATGAGCAGGCTCATGGGTAAGTGAGCAGGTAGGTAGGTGAGTAGGAGGGAGGAGCTTCTGATCCCCTGGAGCTTACAATAGTCAAATAAAAATATATTAGCTACATATTCTGGAGAAATTTATGGAAGAAAAGTGTTGTGGAAAATAGCCTAATCAGGACAAACTCATATGAAGGACAAATTCTAAATTTTAATACAAGTAACAACAAAAAGCAGGCAGAAGGAAGAAAGAGAAAGAAGAAAGAACAAATAAAATATTTTACAAAGCCAATGATTTGGCTCTCTAGAGCAAAGTGGGATGATTTGGGGTTGTTTTTGTTTTTCTCCAAATGAGCACAGACAAATCCCTTTGGCTGCCTTGACTCTGGGTGGACGATGGGGGTGGGGCTGCATGCCCAGCACTGAGTCGTGGTTCGGGGCAAGCCCCGGTCCCAGGGTCGCGTTCACCCCAGAGGCCCCCCACCCGCAGGCTGCCATGCTACTGGGGGCCTGCTGTACTCGTCTGAGCACAGCAAGACCAGGCCTGTGGCCACCGGCAGCAGTCCAAGCTGGCCGGGTGGTGGGCTCCGCTGGCATCCTGCATCTGCAGAGAGGAACTTAAGCCAACTCTTGATTTCTGTCCCTGGGCAGCTACACATCCAAGCACAGCACGGCCCTGGCCGGAGCCCCATTCCACAGTTAAGGGTGGCCGAGCTGCAGTAGCTGCTAATAAGGTCTCAGTCTCTTCCTCGCGGGCCAGGTGAGGTTGCGAAGGGGATGTGGAGCTGCAGAGCTAGAAATCCCCAGCAGCCTGCTGCCCTTTCAGCCCGGCACTACTGCACTACTGACACGGCTGAGTGGCTCCTTTGTGAGGGTCCCTTCCACGTGTTGACCTCTGCTCTCCACGTGCCAGTATGAGCACCCCTCCTCC
>PVJO010018715.1:0-36022 GCA_004026905.1 Hystrix cristata
CAAGAACATGTATTGGTACATTTTACATATAATGGTCACATTCATCACATTTATTTTGTACCTGTACATGATGCATCTTGGTTCTCCCCCCTCTTCCCCGCCCCTCCCCTCTGTTCCCTCCCTCCCTATTTACAGCAGGTTTATTCAACATTTTCCATATTTTCCCTTTCCCTTTTCTTTCCTTTGTTGCCTTTCTGCTTTTCCCCTTCTTTCTTTCTAGAGCTCCTCTTCTTTGTATATTATCTTCCTTTTATATAATATCTATTACACCTCTTTGTCCTTATTTACAGTTATGGTTTCTCATATCAGAGAAACAATTCGATGTGTACTCATGAGTGTCTGATTTATTTCACTTAAAAGTATGTTCTCAAGGAACATCCACTTACATATGAATGACTCTAGTTTAACCTTTTTATAGCTGTGTAGTACTCCATTGTGTAGAAAAACCACATTTTCTTTAGCCATTCATTGGTTGTTGGGCATTTAGGTTGTTTCCAAGACTTAGCTGTTACAAATTGTGTTGCTATGAACGTGGTTGTGCATACATCCCTGTGGTATGACGATTTTAATTCTTCTGGGAAGATCCCCAGTAGGGGAACAGCTGGGTCAAATGGAACCTCCAGTTGTAGTTTTTTGAAGAATCTCCATATTGATTTCCACAGTGGCTAGACCAGTCTACATTCCTTTAAACCAGCATTACAAAATAATTGGGCCGGGGGGCACTGGGGATCAAACTCAGGGCCTTGTGTCTGCTGGACAAGCGCTGTACCACTGGGTCAAATCCCCAGCCCCTCAAAAAATAATTTTTAATACCCTTTCTACAGAAATTTCTTCATACTCTACAACCTGCTGTCGTTTTCAGTAGGATCCAGTTTTCTTCATCTTCATCTCTTTCTCTTGGCTTTAACAGTATAAATGTAATAAGACCACTATAAGTTGTTTTTCTGTAATTTCACTTTCTAAGATAAAAATACTATCAGTCAGTGCTTTAAATATCTTCTGAGGTAGAATGTCAGTACAGTCATGTTTTGCTCAGTGATGGAGATGTCCTAAGAAATGTGTCATTAGGTGATTTCAGTTGTGTGAACAATCATACATATGCTTACATAGACCTACATAGAATAGCCTGCTACACACCTAAGCCATATGAAATACATGATATACATGTAGTTTGTTGGTGACCAAAATACCCAGTGACTTGTGACCATACTATAACAATTTACACTTTGTTTTTAAGGGTACTATGGAGGAAAAGAAAGGTGTGAAATTTAAACCTAAAATTATTCATGTCTCACCAACTAATTTTTAAAACATATTAAAGAAAGGAAACTTTTAAAGCTGAAAATAATTTTAGAGATCACGTATGATTGCCTTCATTTTATGGAGAACATAAACAGAAAATTTTTTGACATCCCTCCTTCCCCATAGTGATGCCTTTGACATACAGTATGGAGTAGTGGTTATCCGCTTAAAAGAAGGTCTGGATATATCTCACCTTCAAGGACAAGGTAAATTTATTTAAAATGTTTTTATTTTAAATACATAAATTACTTTGTTAGAAAATTATATGTAGTTCTCAAAAATTTTTCCTTAACTTTTATAATTATATCTGTGTCTCCGACTCATTGTATAGCGTTTTAAGATCAGATCTGTTTGAAATCCACTGAAGTTAGTGTTTTCTCTTTGTATCAGCCTGGATGATGATTAGTGATCAGTAAGGGAGAGAATGTTAGTTATAATTGCAAACTGACTAAATTTGTAAAAACAAGTAGAACAATAGTATGAGGAAAAATTTTAAATGACTGCTAGAGGTAGGTCATTATATGTTTTCATGTTTATGAAAGTAGTGTTGTATAGGCTCATTAATACTAATAAAAAAGTAAACTTTGTCATATTTCCTGTGTCTTCAAGAAGACCCGGTTTTTTAAAAATTTGTAATTCACAAGTTTTTATAGATTCATAGGAATTTGTAGAAAATAGTACAGAGACATACTGTGCACTCTTTATCTAGTATTCCCCATCCCCATAGTAACATCTTGCACATCTATAATACTGTATCAAAACTAGAAAATTCACATTGCAACAGTCCTTGGATTTTATTCTGGTTTAACTAATTTTATATACATTTGTGTATATGTGTGTGTGTGTGTGTGTGTGTGTGTAGTTTTGCCATTTATCATGTGATTTGTGTAACCACCACCAGTATCAAGATACAAAATGTTCCATCACTGCAAAAATTTCCCCTGTACCTCCTCTTTATAGCCCTCATCAAATTCTTTCCCTGTCCCTCATCATACTATATAATTTTGTAACATCAAGAATATTATGTAGCTGGGCATGGTGACATACACCTTGTAATCCTAGCACTTGGGAGCCTGAGGCAGGATTACCATGAGTTTGAGACCAGCCTGGGCTACACAGTGAGACCCTGTCTCAAAGAACAAAAAGCAAGCAACAAGAATATTGCATAAATAATAGTGTGTAACATTTAAATCATTGTTTAAAAGTGAAGGTTAAAACCTAATTAAGGTATAATTACTACTTCTGCTAACTTTATTGAAACTATGGAAATCGCTCTGTCTTGATAGTTTACAACAAATAAATTGAAGAAAATTTGCATTTTTCCTATTACCAGTTAATCAGATCATCAGAATTATCTAAGTTTAAGTAGCCAAGAGGTATATAATTAACTTTTGTCATCTGTTTATGTATTTAAACTGTTTTAGTCTTTACTCCTTCAGAGTGGCATACAATTTTGAGAGAAACACTGAGATCTTTATCCTTGTAACAAAACTGTATGGCTTGCTGAAAATGCATTTTCTTATTCTGATGTAGATCTGGCAAAAGCACTACTTAAATTCTCTCTTGCCGTGACAGTGATGTTTATGGTACCTGACTTAAACCTTTTAACTCTGCATAATTATAAGTAGTATTCCCTTACGTATATCACAGTTTGGCTAATAAATTATGTAGTTCTATCATTTACTGAAGTTTGAATGCGATTGAAACTTTAAAAACATATTTTCAAACCATTTATAATCATGAAATGTTTTTTGAAAACATCAATAAGATTTGGATATAGGAATATGATTGGCATAGGAATGAAGAGCACCATTGTTGGAGCCAGGCAGGTCTTTTAAAACCTCAGCCTTTTTTTTTTTTTTTTTTTTTTGCAGCCTGGGCGAGTTTAATAGCTTGGCTGGCCCCAGTTTGTCTGTTAAAGCAGAGTTTACCTCACAGAGCTGTGGTAAAGGTTAAGGAGATCAGGCCTTATGAGGTCTTAGCTGAGGGCCAGCTGTGGGCTCCCATAGTCTGTCTGTTGTTTCTCTCTGTTCACACAAATAAGTGATAAGAGTTATGAACAGATCGTCAGGTTCATATTATATTTGTCTTTATGATAAATGGTTTATAGGAGTTAAATACTCAAAATTGCCCCCAAAAGGAATGAAACCATATAATAAGTAGTAATTCAACCATGTGCTTGTTAGGAAGACTATCTCAGGTTGTCCTCCTCTTACATGCCCTCACATGCCTCTTACATTTGTCACATTTTACTTATTTTTTGTACTTGTAACTAATTTTGAGAGTAGGATTTGTTTCACATTCTATATATCATTCTTTTGGTTTCCAGATTCTGTTACATGAATTTATTTCATGACTTACCCCCTAGCACTTAATTCAGTTATTTTAGCCTCTTAGTTGTAGATGACATATTTAAGTGGACATTCATTTTAAACATTACTACGTAAGAAATCATGTATCGCTTAGCTTTTAAATGTCAGTTATTAAGTCATGATGCCTTTGAGGTAAAATATGATTTTAGATACTATTTTAAATACTTTCATGTCTACAGAAGAATTGTTGTCATCACAAGAGAAATCTCCTGGCACCAAGGATGTAGTACTAAGTGTGGAATATAGTAAAAAATCGGATTTAGATACTTCCAAACCATCTGGTGAAAAGTCTGTTACACATAAAGGTAATTTTCATTCACTTAATTTTGGTAATGGCAATATTTTAATTTCTGGGAGATCATTTTTATTATGTAATATACATTATAAAGTAGCCTTTTCTCAAACTTGACACTGCTCGTCTCTGGTTGGTCAGGTAAAATATGGTATTTAATAGTACTACAAAATGACTGTTTTAAGATGTTAGAGTGAGTCATAGAACAGAAACCATGCTAATTATGTATTAACATGGTCTTGTGTTTTTATACTTAAAGATAGATTAAATCTGAATTTTGAAAAACACGATAATTTTTCGAATGACAGATCTCATAAGACATGCAGAAAATTCCATCCATAAACCTATATGTCATGTTTATGAGAGAGGAAAAGAGATGACTTCCAAATCGTACTCTCCCACCCTCACTCTCCTACCTCTGTTCGCACTAGTATCTCCATCTGTCCTATTCCCAGCTGACATCCAATAAGAAAGAAATCAACACAGTAAATCATCAAACCATAGTATATTTTTGATTTCTATACATTTACTACCATTTTTATGAAATAGATAAACTCAGACAAATCACGTCTGTGCTATTTATCTCTTCTAGATTGTTTGGAAGCATTAAAGTTACTTTTTATTTCTTTTCTTCTTACATACCTTGTTGCTTAGAGGAGTTGTATTTGAAAGTGTAGTTGACACCATTTTTCCTTTCAGTTCTTTCCTGGCTCGATTATAATTCTTTCCTGTTTTGCTTCAAACTCCATAAATTGATTCTGCTAACAACTTTTATGTTTCTGCATGTATTTTAGTTTATGGCCTACATTCTTTCTTTTTCTCCTGCTGGTGTTTCGTTCTTTTGTTCATTTATTTTCCTTATAACCAATCCTTTCTTTACAGAATCTGTTAGGAATTAATGCATGAAGGCATGTTGGGAGAACTCATATTTATCAGGCAGCTGATCTGTGCTCCCATATGTTAGTAGGCAGTACCCATACATGAGCTTATTAATACTTTGAAATTATTACTTTTGTAAAATAGGATCCTGGGTCAGTACATTTATTTGCTCATCTTTCTGTTGTAAATATCTACATGCCTTTAATTTAGTTTAATCATTTTTAAATGTCAAGCTTTTCTGAACTCTTCTAATCAATACAGAATGTCCATAGTTGTAATTTTTTTTAATTATCAAAGACAAATAATATTAAATACTGATTTTGGAAGAATGGTAATATTTTACACTATAAAATTAAATGTAGTTGGTTATTTGCCATAACATGCCTAAAAGTTAGCATTCAGATGTAGTATTAGCTTTATTTTGTGTTTGCTTTCTATTTAGTCTGTTCTCAAATCAGCATAGTTACAATAGAAAAGTTTTGTTTTGTTTTGTTTTGTTTTGTTTTTGAGACAGGGTCTCTATGATATTCCAGACTGGCCTTGAACTCACAGTGACCCTTCCGCTCTAGCTTCCTAAGTGCTGGGATTACAGGCATGCACCACCTGGCCCAGCTCTGTAGAGAAGTTTAAACATGTAAAAAGTATTCAGAATTAGAAACATTCTTGTGTAGTTGATATAGCCACAGTAGTTGTGTCTCTCTTGGTTGTTAAGGCAGCATACAATGTGCAAGGGGACAGAGAGAACACCCTTTGAATACTTGCTTTATGACAAACCCTGAACTCACTGCATCAGTGCTTACAATGTAACAGCCTTAAGAGGTAGGTACTGCTAAACCTTTATGCAAATGAAGGGATCAAGGTGTCATCAGCACAAGCTCACACAGCTGGGAAAGAGGTGAAGTGGTGCTGGAATCCTAGGAGATTCCACTGCAGTATACCCTTTCCGTCTAAATTGGAGTATTATGTTCCTTAAACAAACAAACACAAGCTTACAGCCAGAAAAAAACATGGGGTTAGGAAAACTGTTAACTTCGGGGAAAAATGATTAATACTAAATGTAAATGAACGCATATATGCACAAATACATGCATATATATTTATTGATTTTATTTATACTTCTGTATAACTTGGCATTTATATAAAACAGAAAACTTCTGAAATATTAATTCCTTAATATTTCAAGTGGTGATTAACTTCTAAAATACCAAATGTCCATTAAATATTTCTAAAGTTGCTTTTCAGTCATTTGCACAGTGATATAGCAACATGTTTAAAATTTATGTATTATGTACAAAGTCAGTTTATTGGAGTTGTATTTCTGCTATATAAGCTATAGCTTCACATTTTCAAAACTGATTTCAAGTATGAAAGTTTAAAAGTTTAAAGAAATCTGAAGTTTTGAATAACTCTACAGAATAAAATATCAGGGAGAACGTTAATCATTTACCCTGTAGTGTCTAAAATGTGTTTGCTTTTTTAAATCTTGAAAACCCAGCGTAGAAAATATTAACCTTCAGTCTCGATCATTTTTCATGGGCTGTTGCTTCATACTATGTTTTGTTATAAATGTGCTTATTTACATTTTCATTATTTTATTAATGTAAAGGAAATTAACTTAATATTTTGTGTTTTTTAAACATAATCTAGATGAGGAAGAGGATGGCAAGACTCCAACTCAACCACTGTTGAAAAAAGGCAGGCATTTTTCATCATTTTATTTTAATCCTTTTTTCCATACTGTTAACTCTTTAACTCCAACCTTATTATTTTATTTTTCTGTCTTAGTTTTTATTTCATGGTGAGGTGATGTTAGTTACATGTTAAATGCAGATTAGAAAAACGATTACTCCAAATAAAGAGTTAAGTTTTCTGAGGCAAGATGATATACCTCAGAAGAATTCTTTTAAATCATCACAGTTCTGAACTATTGAAATCCAGAAAGTCAGTATCAGTGTTTTTTTATTTTAAACTGCATGGTTTAGATAAGTAGGGACACTGAAGTAGGTTTATTTACAGTGTCACTTGCATTCTTTACCATCAGTTGTACCCAGCCAAGTCCTCAATTTTGATACTAATATATTTTTCATTTCAAAAATTACAATATTTCTCACAGTCGTGCTGCGTTTGGGAGATACACAGTCATGTCAACGTACATGAATTTTGTGAGAAGGAGATAGAGGTGAGAGTTATGGAGCAGTGTGGTTTGGTAGCCATATTATTTCATCATGCAGAATCATTTGTTATGTTTGCATACGTCACAGCAGCATGAAAAGCGAATGACAGACATTTTGCAAGAGTGTTCAGACTTCCTTTTGTGGATTTCTTTTAAAATATTAGTATAGGAATTTCATAATAGTCATTTTGCTTGTTCACAGAACCAGTGCTGTTTTTCGTTTTTGTTTTTAATTCCTGGGAATATAAATGGGAACTCCTTTGAGGTATTGTCTTTTCGACATATGGCAGATGGGTGCCCTTCCAAGGAGTTCTCGCCATCTTTCTGTGCTTCAGAGAAAGATGTGGTTATATGTCTTTAGAATTGGGCATCACATATTGAGAGGACACAAAAAAAAAAGACAGATAAAGATGAGGGAGCCTTTCCTCAGACTAGGGATTCACTGTGATAACTGTAAGATTGTATTTGTATGTCTTCAACTTCTGTCATTTATGTTACAGAGAATTTTTTATTTAAAAAATACTTCTTGTGCTTTATATTACTGAGATACCAGATTAAAAAAGAAATATTTTCACAGAACAAGTATAAACTTGATTTACCCATTTACCCTGAAATAACTTTCCAGAAAACCAAAATTTAGCAGTCAGATACAATTTTTGATTGGTACTTAATATTCTTTTACATTTATCAGAATGCTTCAAAATATTAAAAATTAGACAAAATAATTTGAATGAGTTTAGTTATTGTGATATTTATCTGTAGCCATTTTAATGTATATTCAAATTATAAAAAATTCCAAATTTATGATGGATGCTATATACAACTATCTGCATTATAAACATACTTGAATAAAGTTAGAAAATTATAAGAATTCAGCAAAAGAGACATAATACTTAGTTTCCATACATCTTATTTTTTTCTGTTTAATCCTTTAGAATCCAAAGGTCCTATTGTACCTTTAAATGTAGCCGACCAAAAGCTTCTTGAAGCTAGTGCACAGTTTCAGAAAAAACAAGGAAAGAATACTATTGATGTCTGGTGGCTTTTTGATGATGGAGGTAAGATCATTGATAATTTTTTTAAATAATTTAAAAGTTACTAAAGATATGAGACTAACACTAAGAAATGGCATACACTACACTCCATTCAAGTTTTACCAACATGCTCAACCAGCAGAAGAATTAACTTAGAATCTGGCATAGTTGTGATGTCTGTTTAGTGTCTTTCAGTATGGAAGTTGCTCAGCATCGACTTAATGTATATGGTAATATTACACACCTTTTGTAGATGTCACTTAGTTTGGATTGATATTTGATGTTTCATCATAATTAATTTCAGGTTATGTATTTTTGGCAGGAATATTACAGAAGTAATGCTATGATGTTTTGTCTGCATTTCATCAGGGTGATACATGTTGATTTAGTTCATCACCAAAGAGTTAACTTTGACCATTGAGTAAGGTGTTTTTCAACAAATTTACCCACTGAAAGTTGCTTTTTTCCTTCTCTTTGTAATTATAGATACAGGTGATTATTTTGAGGCTCATACAAACAACCATTTTTCCTTTAACCTTTACCAATATCTTTAACATCCACTGATACTTTTGCCTAAATTTATTATTGTTGTGTGTGCCAAATGATGATTTTCCAATCCCATAATTTCTTCCTCATTTGTTAGTTAGCATTTACTGTAAGGAAGAGCTTTCTCTTTTTATTTCTATCAATGTGTGTTTATGGATTCTTTTTTATTAATAGGATATAATTTGTTACTGTCATTATTTGTTTTAATGTTAAAGTTGTCTCATATTCAGCCAGCAGCATCTTCCTTAGGCTGACTTCTGTATCCATTTGTCATGTCACAGTCACTCGAGTTATTTTCTGACGTAAGATGATATTCCAGCTCAGTTTTGTAGTTTTGTACTTTTCTCTGCACTAGCCATGGAAGGAACAAACCTTTGATCCAAGCAGCCCTGCTTCCTTGTAGTGGAGAAGAATATTTAGAAGTAAACAAAGATGAGGGCATTAGATACGCTTGTGGCTACTAGGGTTTCAGTGCTCCCGGGTCCCTCAGCGGACGGAGCTGGGAAGTACACAGTGGTTATATGTGCTACCTGTGTGTCTGTTGACACAGAGATTGAAGACCACCTCCAGTCCAGCTTCTTTTCATCTTTCACATTTTGGTGCAAAACCCGGCTCCCACTAGGGTCAATAAATATATTTATTTCTTCAGTCCTCTATGGGACTAATTTCCTGACTGCCGGGCTATTGTCTCATTTTATTGCCTTATTCAGAAAGCCCTAACCATTGGATCTTTTTCCTTGTTCATGCCTGCCTAGTAGCTTTTTGACTACATTATCAAGAATAACAGAAAGAATTTTGTTTTATACCAAGATGTAAATATGCCATTCCATGCTATTTATTTAATGACCTTAAATAAAAAGTTACTGATTGAGAAATTAGCATTTCATTTAGTAAATGATTTGTTCTATCTTTAATTCAGGTTTGACATTATTGATACCCTATCTTCTGACTACCAAGAAAAAATGGAAAGAATGTAAGATCAGAGTATTCATTGGTGGAAAAATAAACAGAATAGACCATGACCGGAGAGCGTAAGTTTATTTTAAATTGAAGAGCATTAGTCTAATAGCACTTCACTATCACAATATAGATTTGATAGGCTAAAAACTAGACAGTCCAGAAAATATAAATCATGTTAGTTTGGCCTGCTAATAAAACCTCATTTTCATTCTCTTTTCCTACCCCCCCACACCCACCTTAGCTCTTTGAGACAAGGTCTCAATATGTAGTCCACACTGGTCTTAAACTGGTCTTAAACTCACTATTGGAGCCCATGCTGCCCTCGAACTCGGTGATGATGCTCCTGCCTGAGCCTTCCAGATGCTGGGATTATCGCACCTGGCCTCATTCTCTTTAATTTGATCTTCATATTTAAGTTTAAAATACTTAATTTTATTTTTACTAGCTATCCATCATACAAAGGTCTAACATCTAGAATATATAAAGAACTCAAAAAAATTAAACCTCTCAAATTTAAAGACCCAGTCCAAAAATGAGCAACTGAAATGAATAAACATTTCTCAAATGAAGATATAAAAATGGCAAATAAATATATGAAAAAGTGTTCAACATCACTAGTCATTCGTGAGATACAAATCAAAACAACATTAAGATTCCATCTCACTCCAGAAAGAATCGCATCTATGAAAAAATCAACCAACAACAAATACTGGAGGGATGTTGGGAGAAAGGAACCCTCCTCCACATTGGTGGGAATGCAGACTGGTCCAGCCACTGTGGAAATCATATGGAGATTCCTCAAAAACAAGAACTAGAGGTTCCATTTGATCCAGCTATTCTCCTACTGGGGATCCTTCCAGAAGAGTTAAAATCATCATACCACAGAGATAGATGCACAACCATGTTTATAGCAGCGCAGTTTGTAATAGCTAGGTCTTGGAAACGACCCAAATGCCCAATGACCAAAGAATGGCTAAAGAAGATGTGTTTTTTTCTACACAATGGAGTACTACACTGCCATAAAGAAGGATGAACTAGAGTCATTTGTATGTAAATGGGTGTTCCTTGAGAATATACTACTAAGCGAAATAAATCAGACACTCATGAGCACACATCAAATTGTTTCTCTGATATGAGAAACCATAACTGTAAATAAGGACAAAGTAGTGTAACGGATATCATATAAAAGGAAGATAATATACAAAGGAGAGGAGTACTAGAAAGAGGGAAGGGGGAAAAGCAGGAAGGAAAAAAACGGAAAGGGGCAAAGGAAATCATGGAGAATTGTAACTAAACCTGGTGTAAATAGGGATGGAGGGAACTGAAGGGAGGGGGGGAGGGAAAGAGGGGAGAACCAAGAGACACCATGTACAGGTACAAAACAAACATGTTAAATGTGATCGATATATGGACAATGTACCAATACATGTTCTTGGTTAAAAAATAAAAATACTTAATTTTACTTAGATATGATATTTATAACAGATTGTAGGTCTTTATTAAGCCCTTGTGGCTTAAGCAGCCTTTTTTTCCTTTTCATCAAAGGATAAAGTACACAAAAAAATAACATTCATGTGTGGGGTACATTTTGTAGACTTCTAGACAGCAGTGCAGGATGTCAGTCTTCCTTCCTTTTTTTCTGCAAGGCCACAACTCTGAGTACTTCTGTCCTGCATTCTAGTCCCTTACCTTTGATCTTTCTTACCCAGTTTATGTGGAAAGCAAAGTTTTGACCCTCTGAGTCTTCCACCAAAAATAACTTCTCCACAGCCTTCATGGAAAGTGAAATTGTCATCATGTGGCAGTCAAGGCCCTTGACAGTCTGTCCACCCATTCCCTTTCCATTCTCACCTCTCACTCCTCCAAATGCGCCCTGGACTTCAGACTACCCTGTTGCACATGCTCTAAACATGCTTGTGATTTCAAGCTTTCACTGCTTTGCTTGCTTTTATCAGTCTCCTGTAAGTAGTTCTTCACTTGCCCCCCGCTGCCACCCTTCTGTCTTTAAATATTTCATTCTTTAAAAAAACTCAGCTGAGTGCTTCAGAACACAAGGTCCTATTTTTTTTTTTATCTTTTCTCCCTCTCCCTCCTCCCACCCCTAATTATTTGTTTTCTTTCTGAATTACTGTACACTTGATGCCATGCATCTCTTTCTGGTTTGTATTTATTTTCTTAAACTTGAATTTTGTGAGTCCTGTCACATTTAGTATGTTACACTGTAGGCATATAGGCGATAGATGCCAAAATTCATCCAGGTGTTTATTCATATTTCAGCAGTGATGTATATAAGAAATCTTAATAATGCACTTAATAGTTAAACCAATAGCGCAGCTGTTTTCTGATAAACATTCTTCTTATGAAAAGAATAATCTAAAAATAATTTTAAAGCTATTTACTGGTTTTTCTTTAAATCTGTATCTTTACCAATATAATTTAACTAAAATTAGACTTAAAAGCTAGTTGCCATCAAATTTTATTATTAATGTCTCTCTGTCCACCCATTCATTATTAGGTACTAAGGAGAGATTCAAAGAAAGTAAAAGAATTGTAACAGTAGTAATCACAGGCAATTTAGACATCTTCTTTGTGAATGAACAGTATGCATTAATTTATCTCATAGGGTTTTCCTGTAAGTCATGGTTTTCTTTGTTTTGTTTTGTTTTTTGAGACAACGTCTCCTACATAGTTCAGACTGGCTTTGAACTCCAAGTGTTCCTCCTGCATCAGCCTCCCAAGTTGGGATTACAGGCATGCATGTCCACACCCAGCCATAAGTTTCTAATTATATAGATTCAGCCCTGTGTAGGATGAAAATGTTAATTTACACCTTTCATGTACCTAAATGTTATTCATTTGTGTTCTAGGATGGCTACTTTGCTTAGTAAGTTCCGAATAGACTTCTCCGATATCATGGTCCTTGGAGATATCAATACCAAACCAAAGAAAGAAAAGTAAGTTGTTGGATAAATTCTGTACAAATTTTCAACCCTTTTATGGATGCCCTACACAGATAATGGAACTTACTGACTGGAGTTTTTTTCCTCCGCTTTAATATGAAACCAACTGATAGTTGGCTCCCTAATAGATGTTAAAGTAAGTATCTTTGTTGTAGTAAGACTTTGGATCCAGAAATTCTGAAATTTTCACTGTCAGCCTTTTCTTCCTTTCAAAATGTTCTCCTACATTTTCTTACATTATTTTTAGTCATTGGTACTTGAGTTGTGAAAGCTTTTGGTATTTTGAGGAAAATAGGCCTTGTGCATACTGGGCAAGTACTCTACCACTGAGCTACAGCCCCAGCTCACACAATTTGACTTACTATTCCAAAGGATCATTTTGGGTACTATGCTACAATTTATTTAGTTTGAGAAGAGGTGGCCACAGGAACAAAGGGGAGATCATCTTTAGCTTCAGTTTTATTATGGCCATTGTGGTTCTAAGTTTTTAATGAGTTCAAGAGACTACAAATGGCTGCTTCCTAAAGAAATTACCAAAGTGATTGCTATTCTTGGGGTGTGGAGGAGCACATAAGAGACCAGAAGCACTAACTTGGTTATAATTTAAGATTTTTCTGTTATGTAATTTAAAGTTAATTGTCAGTGTTCTTTCTTAAGTATTGTAGCTTTTGATGAAATGATTGAGCCATACAGACTTCATGAAGATGATAAAGAACAAGATGTTGCAGATAAAATGAAAGAAGATGAACCATGGCGGATAACAGATAATGAGCTTGAACTTTATAAGACTAAGGTATTTCTATTTCCTTTTCATTAATTTTCCATGTGCTTTTGGGAAAAAAAAAAGACAAGACATAATTTCCAAAGACTACAGTTTGATATGGGAGAAACCAGTTGTGTAAATTAAATTTAAATTAGATTTATATGTGAATAATGGAAAGCATCAATTTTTTTCTAAGAAAGAACAGATACATACTTTCATTATGCCAAAATTCATTATGGTTCATTTTGTCTGCTTACTATTGTATAAACTATGCTAGCCTGTTTGCTTGATGCTGGACATCTAAGCCAAAGCCTTACACATGGAATTCACGTACTCTACCACTGAGCCATGCCTTATCCCTGAATTATGTAAATTCTAACTTTCAAGTAGTCTGGGAATGATTTTTGTCTTGTTTTCATTTTCAGACATACCGGCAGATCAGATTAAATGAGTTATTAAAGGAACATTCAAGCACAGCAAATATTATTGTCATGTAAGTACTATCTGTGTTAAGATTTCCTTGGCTTTTCATTTATGGTAGTGTTCTATACTTTTGACTAATTTCTGTTCCAAGTACTTACCTGTATAGCACACATATTAATTAAGCACACACTTAGTGATTTATAAAAAAGGAAAAAACAAACTTTATTGAATATACTTTGTTCTAAGCATATGGAAAAAATCGTTTAAGTTAGGAAAAAAGAAAAACTAAAGCCTTTTAAGCTTATATGAGTCTAAACAACTCTTTATTATAATAGGTTATGCTGGCTATTTTTCGCTTTATCCTTCTCGCTTTTTCAGAATTTCTTGGAAGCACTATAGCCTAGCCATGAGGCATGCATGGGATAGGAGGGACTCACATTAGAATTTGGACCCCAGATAGCTTCCTCACAAAAGAAACCCCATAAAGTTAGTCAGAGGACTAAATTGGAATCCCCACCAGCAGATATCCCCACATAAGCTTCTCGTACAGACACATCTTTGCACTGAATATAAGTGCTAATGCCTATTTTGGCTATTCCTCTACTTAGATAGGTTAACTGAATATTACTTGAACCCACATTTTTCAGTCCTGTGTCCTTAAATAGGTAAGGAAAGGTCAGAGCTGCAAAAAATATGTCAAATAAAGTGTACGAAAGGATTGTTAGTTCAATTAACAACAAAAATTTACTGTTGCATTAAGTTTCAAGCTTTGCTGTTGATGATCAGATACATACATTGGAAGGTGCTAACACATAGACATTTAGAGAACACCTTGGAGATTAACTGTTCTCTACTGCATGATCTGTAAATAGAAGATAAAACTCACAAAAATAAGATAAAAATTAATATATGAAATTAATTATGTTCAAATATCATTTATCTTTATGTAGCTTCTATTTTCCAAATTTTGATACAAATAATTGTCCTAAAAAAATTCCATCTAACCTTGTTGAAGAAGGGGAAGCTTGAGATTTAGTTGTAGTTGTGGTTTTTATGTATTCCAGTTTATAGAAATACTTTTTTGCTGTTCTTACAAACAGACATTTAAAAATCATCTGTTTTAATCCAAAAATATGGGAATAGTGACATGAGAATCTGGTAGGTGCCATTCTAAATGCAGAATTTCCCTCTCAGAAGTATTCTGTAATTACAGTAATTTCTAAGTATGGTTATTATGACTTAGTTTATAATTTTTGTTACATTTTCTTTTTTTCAACTTAAAAAAAACATTGTTCAATGTCCTTTCTCTTTTTGATCCCAGGAGTCTCCCAGTTGCACGAAAGGGTGCTGTGTCTAGTGCACTCTATATGGCATGGTTGGAAGCTCTGTCTAAGGACCTACCACCAATCCTCCTGGTTCGTGGGAACCATCAGAGTGTCCTTACCTTTTATTCTTAGATGTTCTACACAGTAGACTGCCCTCCAGAATGGTACTTCAGTGCCTAATGAAGCGACTGAAATCTTCAATGACACGTTAACATTACAATGGCAAACTGACTTTTCTTTCACTGTTTCATTAATTTCAAAGCACACAGGAAAGTTGCTTCACTGATACGTGTATGGAGACTTCAGTTTTAGTCAATTCCATATCTCAATTTTTATGAATGGTGATTCTCTCTGGTTGGACTGAAGTTCTTCAAAGTTTTCCTTTGCTACTTGAATAGCAATAAAAGTGTGTGATTTTTTTGATTGATGAAAGGAGTACAAAAAGCCTTTAGCCGTGAGGTGCCTTCTGAAACTAACCAAATTTCATCCATATATCCTCTTTTTATAAATTTGTAGAATGTCAGATTTTACCTTCAGATATTTTATTTCTAGTCTCTTTCACCTTAAAATGGACACTGCTTTTCATCTTCAATTGACCAATTAGTTTTGAGTACTGTATGTTTTCTATGTTTTGTAAAAGTATCTGTTTGATATAAAAGGCGAGAATTAGGGCAGGCTAATGAAAAGTAGAAAAAGAGGAGAGGGGTAACCAGAAAATGAACCCCAAAGTTAGGTTTGTATGAATATATATAAATACAAAGCTAGGAAAGAAAAGGTCCAAAATACCTTTTTAAACTCTCATTTGGCTGTTGTTCTGTCTTTGTTTTTTTTTTTTGGAACACTAGGAAAGGTTGAAGATTTAACCAGTATTTCTGTTTACCATGCTGAAAAATCACATGTTATTCTTTAAAATTCTTAAGATCATTTGTATTTATTTTAAGAGATATTTATCCTAATTTGGAATTTCTCTCAAATCTGAGGAACTTTTAAGAAATGCTAACAGATTTTTCTGGAGGAAATTTAGACAAAGCAATGTTATTTAATAGAATATTTAAATAAACACTATGTGGAATTTCCTATACTGTACCATTCTTTATAAATCATTAAAATAATGTTTCATTAAATGGTTAAATGGACCACTGGTTTCTTAGTGAAATGTTTTTAGGCTTAATTCATTCAACTGTCAAGTACACTTAGTCTTAATACACTCAGGTTTGAACAGATTATTCTGAACATTGAAATTTAATCCATTCTTAATACTTTAGAACTTTTGTGTTAAGAGAACTGCCAGTTTGTGTGTTTGAAATGTCTTTTTTGACATCATTGTCTACTAGTACAATTTTGACAGTACATTTGTACTGTTACTAAAAGCTTTATATGCAATTATTAATGTGAAATTTTTCATTTTTTATTTAAGGAAGGATTTCCTAAAAACATTTCAAGGGATTTATGTCTACATATCTGTGTATGTGTGTGTGTATGTATACACAGATGCAGATGTGCATATGTAATGAAATTTACATTGCTGGTATTTTGCTTAAAATGATCATGATTCATTAATTTTTTTATTTTAGTTAATGCATTCAAAATCAGATCAACAGATTATAGGTTTCCTTTGAAGGCCATAGTATAACTTCCACAATTATCATCTAGTTTTTTGTTTTGGTTTGGTTTTTTTGGGGGGGGGGCTGCTGGGGATCAAACTCAGGGCCATGTGCTTGCTACCCAAGTACTCTAACCACTGAGCTAAATCTCCAGCCCAATTATCATCTAGTTAATGGAGAGCATTTCATCTAAAGTCCTTGCCAATGGGTACATTGATACATTTCAGTGATGGAGAATTATACAGGTTCTCATGAATCTTAACAGAAATCTATAAAAATTATTTTCATTGTTGCAGTAGTTTTGCTGCATGAGTATAAATTGGAGATCTACTCATTGTAATTCAGACTGTCAAGTGAAGTAGCCAATTTTTCTAAATTTTTTCCTACATTATAGCTCATAACAATGTTCCATTTGTTATTACAAGTTTTGCAGTGTTTAGGGGGAAAGAATAGAAATGTCATTAGTTACCAATATCATGTGTGAACTTTTTAAATGGTTACTAGGGCATGGACTGAGTGCTGCTATCTTGAAATGTGCACAGGTACACTTCCTTTCTTTTTATTTAAGGGTTTTTTTTCCATTCAGGAAAACATCATTGTGATCTGTACTACAGGAACCAAATGTCATGCATCGTACATGTGTATAAAGTACATAAAATATATCTAAATATGCATAATGCAGGGAGGGTAATATTGTCTGTGAAATAATGTAAGAAACTTTTCTCTTTTTAAAAAAAAAATGCATTACTTTCACTTAACACTAGACACCAGGTAAAAATTTTCAAGGTGGTTGTAGTGCTCTAAAAATTTCAGCAGTTCTAGCTAGTGTGAAAGCTACTCATTCAACTTTATTTATGCTGAATTTTGATTATTTTAATGCCAAATTTTTAATTCTAATCATTGGTGACAACCAGGAAATAAATAATTACACAATGGCATTTGAGTTTGTTATGCCTATAGGTGAAAATTCAATGGGTTTAGCAAGAATGTTGCTGTTAAGCTGATTATTAACAGTTAATTAAATCAAATATTTATTTGTTACATTGTTTCCTTTGTATTTTAGGTTCCTTTTACATTCTTTTTATATTGCTTTCTGACATTGCATTTTTTTTAAAGACTATGGAAATAATTTAAAGACTTGAGCCCTGGTGGATGATTAGTACTAAGTTTGAAAATGTAATATTTTGATAATACTGTACTATATATAACTGTCACACAAATGCTTTTTTTAATGTTTTAACTTTGAGTATTGCAGTTGCTGCTTTGTACAGAGGTTACTGTAATAAAGCAAGTGGACTCATTAAAACTATTTTAATGTCTACTCTTGTATTTTAACCTGTTAATAGATCTAAGTTTTGTGTTTTCATCTCATTTATGTAACTATTCTTTCATGAATGTCTGGAGTTTTTTAATGGCTTTATCTTAATATTCGTGCCTTGGAAAAGTTATTTAAAATTGGTCCCTATCCCTAAGCCTTTGGAATAATCATTACTGATACTGACCGACTGACTGACTGACTGACTGACCTATAAGGTATAGCTCATTATGATTTTTTAAAAATAACTTGGCTTTTCTAATTCTGCTTTATTTGGGGGCCAAATTCCTCTTTATGAAAGAGGAAACTAGAAAATTAAAAGGATTCATGGTCCTTGAATTTAATCTGATTTGTTTTCTTCCTAAGATTTTCGCTAAGCTGATTAACAGTTTTACGAAACATTTTTCCTTTCTCCTTTAAATCCTAGTAGGTGTGTTACTTATACAGAACAGTTATTTGTCTCTTTTCCTCCTAAGAAAGCAGCTTGGAGCACTTCAGGGAGTTTCCAAGGTCATGGTAAATGAATGAAGGACGTTGGCCTAGAGCCCAGATCTTTGATTTCCAGGCATTCCTCCACATGCATTCACTGCTGCCTGATCTGTGAGTTAGAGGGTTCAGACAGATGAGTCATTTCCTAGCCACTCACCCTATCTGCACAGTGAGTTTGTGCTCAAGTAATGAAATTATAGCTACAAATACAGATTGGCTACAGGTCGCCTTAATATATCTGAAATCAAATGTAAATGTCCATTATATGAGCTTTGTTTTTATTCTGAAATAAGTCACTATTCAACCCAGTTTATTCTCTTCCTTGGGAACCTAAAAGAATTCAGCGCCAATGGGAATGTGACACTTCATAATTTCAGACCATCCAGCAGATTTCAAAACAAATATAATGCATCTTTGAACAAGCAAGTTTTTGTGATTATTCATTCACCAGGAAGAAAGCAAATTTAAATGCATTTGGTATGTTTATGTGCCAAGAGGATGCTTTAGAGTTTGAAGAAACAAGTGATGATGTTTACTGGGTAAAGAAAGTCCAAGTCCCAGGATATACTTGGGGGTCACAGATCTGTTTTAGTTGTATGACAGGCATTTCAAATAGTCTATTAAATGGGAGCATCAGGACTTCAGCCCACTTCCCCCCTTTAAGTGTAACATTGAATTTTGAGTTAGACAAAGCAAGATTAACTATTTTAGGGAAAAGGTTATGCCTCTGACTTTATCACTTACTGCCAGCCTACCAGATCAGGAGCCTATTCCCCAAATAGTGTCTTGTCAACACATTCTTTGTCCCACTATTTGTATGTGACTACAGATTACCAATATAGTTAAACTGTAGCAAATATAAAAATAAACTGTCTTCTTTGATCCATGAAACATAATCTTTGATCCACAAATACTGGATGTTAAAAAACTAACTCAGTACCCACCAGAATTTCATCAAAATATTGCTGAAGAGGGGCTGGGGATTTAGCTCTGTAGTAGAGTGCTTGCCTAGCAAGCACAGGCCCTGAGTTCAGTCCCCAGCACCACCACGCCCTCCAAAAATACTGCTAAAGACTTTTGAGTTAGAGAATCATGGAGATTTTTGTCCTGGAAGACTTAAAGAAGATACAGCCAGCAACATTTTTATAATTGGGCAGTATTCATACTTTATAATTACATAGGCAGGTATAAAGACATGTAACTACAACCATAAGTTATATTTGCTTGCTTACATTTCAAATAAAATCAAGTCTAGCCAATCATTTTTAAAGGTGGTAGTCATAATTTGAAAAGGAGCAATTCACAATTTTTCCTCAATAACCTGTAAGCCACAGGTTATTTACATCTGCAAGTTTTGCTTAAATCGTGAAACACAGTTCCTAAAAAATGTGACTAAGAAATTTAGAAGATGAAGACAATTTAGGTGTGGAGAGGAGGCTGGTGAGTTGGGCACTTGAGCTATAAGAGGAGGTTCGTGAATCGTGAAGGTTTGTCTCTTTATCATCAAGTTTCCCAGCCATTTCCTTTCGGGACTGTGAAGAATGGAAGCCACTTTTTTTCTCTGAATTTTTAAAAACTTGTTTGACCTAGTTAGCATTTATTATTATTTACACTGTCCCAGTCTCAGAACTATGACCTATGTCTTGCCAGTAGTCCATTTCTCTACAATTTTTCTGTCAGTAAAGATAATCCTTTGTTTACTTTCCATGCACCTGTGACTTTAGCATTGTTGATGTAAATTTCACACTTGGGTTTTTTCAGATAATTGATAAGGAAGCACAGGTGTGTTATGTATTAAAACATTGACCAGAACAGTGGTATTTAAACTTTAGTGTACATCAGAATCAACTGACAAGCAGTGAATTCTTTATAAAAACAAATATTTTACTGAAAAGAAAGGGGACTGGGAAGACTAAACCAATAGATGCCCATGGCCTCTTACCTCCTGGGATTGCTCTAAAAATGGTGATCCATGTGCACTTGAATATGGAAGAAAATCTCATTCATCTGCCTTCCTTGGAGTCTGGTTATAGGCGTCATCTGAATCCAGAATATTTATAAAGGTCAATTTCAAATGTGGCTCCTCATCCAGCGGTCTATGAAAGGCCAAATGATACATTTACTCCTGTTATGCCTTATAAGTGTTTATCAAATTCCTGTGTACCAGATATTTGGCTTGTTTTATCTCATTAAATTTCAACAACTGTGAGGCAGACTTGTCATATTGTAAAGTGAGGATCCAGATTCAGAGAGTAGCTAAACACTGTGCTCTTGACCACTGAGCTAGACTGCTCCCAGTTTACATGTCATTATGGAGAGCAAATGAGAGTTGTGATGAGGACACTTACTTGGAAAGATGAGTGAAGAGGAATACCTGGACTTAAGGTGAATTCCTGCTTAGGAGCTGCCTGTCCAAGTTCTGCTCTCCGGCCATCTTTCTCATCACTATTTTCTGTGGCTGTGTGTAGGAAAGAGTCCCCCTTCGGAGGGTTCACACTGTGAGACCAGGCATTTGATGACTAAGAACGCCACAAAACCTCGCTCCCAAGCTAGAGTTTTCTCTTGTAAACAACACTGAACTAGACAGCTGCTAGCCTATCTGACTCTGGGCATTTTAGGGCTGGGAACAACTTAGCAACACCAGATCTGATCTTCGATCTGAACATCATCATTATTCTCACAAGGCTTGACATGCCTATTACAACCCATACTCTTTATGCTAATTATAACACAATGAGGAAAATTTACCTATCACGTTAACAGTATTATTCCATCCTTCACAGAAGAAAATACCCTAATACACATCTTTTCTCTCTCCTATTATTTAATCCAAAAATTATTCTTAAGGCTCATTGTTACAAATATAGTTAAACAAAACACTGGATTGTGAATATAAAAAAACTTAAAACTCCTTATTTACTGAGAAAGTATATAAGAACTGCTAACTCAGCCAGGTGTGGTTGCACACACTTGTAATCCCAGCACTCAGCTGAGGCAGGACGATCACTGTGAGTTCAAGAGCTACACAGTTAGTTTAAGGCCACCCTGAACCACAAGCAAGACCTGGTCTCAAACAACAACAACAAAAAATGCTAACTCATACCTCTATAAAATAAACTGTTCTATCATAATGTCATTTATTATCATAATGTTACCTTTCCTAATAATAACATATAACGATATCGCTCACCCTCATTAAAAAAAAATTTACCTCATTCACTTTTTTGGGAGGTGGGGTGCTGGGGATTGAACTCAGGGCCTCACACTTGGTAGGCAAGTGCCCTACCACTGAGCTAAATCCCCAACCCCTACCTCATTTGCTTCTATCTTCAGCCTAATTTCAACCCTAATATTCATTCAAACCATGAAATATTTATTCATTTAAGCCATGAAATAGTTAATTAGCCATGACACTGAGTAGCTATTTAAACTCTTAATAGTTTCAGACTAGATTAAATTGCAATAATAATTTTGGCGGTAGCACTTTTTGTCATTTTCAGAGTTTTCCGTATGATATACACTCTCAGATCCACATATTAACCAATTCTTTATTTACTTATATTTCTCATCACTATACTAATTCTATTTACTGCCAGCAATCTATTTCAACTTTTTATCAGATGAGGAGGTATTATATCATCCCTATTAATCAGTTATGATAATGGTTAAGCATGCAAGCCCAGCAACTTCATGTAAGTAGATTAGAGATATCAGAATCTTTCCATATAAACATGATTTCTCTGTATGTGCACAGTTTTAAAAGTTATATGATTCATATGCTGGGTATCTATTATCTTTGACATTAATGATAAGTAAGATACATTCAAAGTAGGTTTGAAGTCATATCATTTACCATGTCCTTATTAAGTATTGGAAGCCTGGCACTTGCGGGGATAATCTTCCTTACAGATTTTTATTCTAAAGATCTAATCATTGACTCTGCAAATACATTACATAACAATACCAGTGCCTGAGCCCTAGTCATCCCCACCGCCAGTCTTCTAACTACTGTCTGTAGCACATGCCATCGTTTTCTTATAATGACTCTGATTTCTAGCTTTGGTTAATGAGAACAACCCCTCTCCTGACCAATTCAACCAAACGTCCTGCAATTGATAGTATTTTCACTGGTTTTTCATTTCCATCATTTTAACTCTATACATATCCCTCAATTAGTTCCGTGATTTTACCTAAAAGCATCAGCCTTTCCCATAACTTAACTACTTTAGGCTTCATTTTAGCAACAGAACTTAACCTGATAACTCATAATTTTAACATTAAATTCTCACACATCTCTAAATTCTCAAATCTTTTAGTATTTTCCTCAACATTAGTCACACTTATTACTATTCATAAAATTATCAACAAGTCAAAATAAGTGATCCACTCTTCTAAAGCTAATCTAATTAGAGAAAGTAGCAACCCAAAATATCTTGCACTTCCAAATGACAGAATCAACAATTGTTTCTGACCAAAAGGGATTAGTCAAAGTATATTTCTTCTCTTAGTCTCACGTCTCCTCACTATAAACTAGCCATTTAATTGCCATGAGTAATTTCAATTACAATAAAAATACTAGTAAAGATCAAGCTAGGCATGGTGACTCATGCTTGTAATTCCAGCACTCTGGGAGGCTAAAGCGAGAGGATCACAAATTCAAGCCCAGTTTGAGAAATTTAGTGATTTAGTAAAACCATGTCTCAAAAGGGCTGGGCAGGGTTGGATTTGGCTCAGTGGTAAAGTGCTGCCGAGCAAGAACAAGGCCCTGAGTTTGATCCCCAACACCTCCCCACCAAAAAAAGAGATGGGGGCTTAATGCAAAGTCCTACAGTTCAATCCCCAGTGCTGTAGAAAGAGACAGAGAGAGAAGAGAGTTGGAGTCAGGAAAGGAGAAAAAAGAAGAGGAGAAGGAGGAAGAAGGGAAGGGGGGAGAAAGGATGGAAGGAGGGAGGGAGGGAAGGAGGGAGGGAGAAAGAAGACAATGAAAAAAACAAAGATCTACCAGCTACAAACATTAATCAACTTCTATAAATGTATACCACAGCTGCACCTACGGAATTTTCACCCTCAAAAATGAAGATCCTCCTCTTCATCCTCAAAAATGACAGTCCTCCAAATTCTTAAAATCAGTAACAATTTCTATTTCATCATAATTCATTATCCATATAATCATAAATAATACCATTAATAATACCATTACTACATAATAACCCCAAGTCTCAGGATACTCTTTAGAAGTTACTGCCATACTATATCCAAAGACACTAATATTCTTCCTAAATAAATTAAAAACATCATCAAACCTAAAAAAGACCCACCAAAATTTAACACAATGCCGTAACCGATCCCACTAGTCGTCATCCATGACAGATTGGTGATGGATTTAAAGAAATCCCTACAGGGATTGGGGATTTAATGGTGGAGCACTTGCCTAGTAAGCAAAAGGCCCTGAGTTCGAGCCCCAGCACCCCACCACCAAAAAAAGAAATCCCTCCCTACAAAACCTAAAATAAAAATAATACTTAATAAAAAATAGCATATGTCATTATTTCTGCATGGATTTAAGCCATCACTAACGACATGAAAAGTCATCGTTATTTTTCAGCTATAGGAATATTAATGACCAACATCTAAATATCCATCCCCTAAGTAACATTGTTAACCCACTCATTCATAGACCTACCAGACCCATTGAATGTCTCAGCATGGTGAAATTTTACCTCTCCATTATGACTATGCCTAGGTCTACAAATCATTATGGGATATTCCTAGCTTTATTTTTTTGCATCCAGTACAAAAACTACATTCTCAATGTTACACATATCTGTCTGACATAAATTATGGTTGAATTATCCAATATCTTCATGCAAATGAAGCCTCCATATTCTTCATCTGCTTCTTTTTGCACATAGGCCTAAGCCTCTATCATGGTGCCTGTACTTCTCTAGAAACCCAAAATACTGGGATCATTTTACTATTTGCAGTTACAGCTATAGCATTTATAGATAAGTCCTACCATAAGGACAAATACCTGTTCACGGGCAACTATCATTACTAGTCTTCTCTCAACTATTCCACTCATCTAGTAGAATGAATCTGAGGCAAATTTTCAGCTGACAAAGCTACTATAACATGATTCTTCACTTTCCATTTCATCATCTCATTTATTATCACCGCTCTTATAATAACTTACCATCTATTCCTTCACAAAACAGAATCAACCCAGAAGGAATAACTTCTGACTCAGATAAAACTCTATTCCACTTATACTATACAATTAAAGATATTCTTGTCTTCCTATTCTTAATACTATTAATTCTAGTTTTATTTTCCTCCGATCTTCTGGGAGACTCAGATAACTATATACCTGAAAATTCCTCAATGAACCTCCCCAGATTAAGCCAGAATGGCATCTCTTATTTGCTTATGAAATCTTAAGACTTACTCCTAATAAACTAAGAGGTGCATTTGTCCCTGTATTCTCAATCCTCATTCTAGCAATTGTTCTTATATTTAACTATCCAAACAATATTCCATCCACTGATATTCCATCCATTAAGTCAATACTTATTCTGAATTCTAGTAGCTGATTTCATTACACTTACATGAATTGGAGGTCAACCAGTAGCATATCCTTTTAGTATTACCAAATTGTATCTATTCTGTATTTTCTTATTATTCTTGTTCTTGAATACCACAAGTCTACTTGAAAATAAATCTCTCAAATAAAGAGTTCTTGTAGTATAATGCTTCAATCAGAGAACAAACCTGTAGTGTCACCATCAGCAACCAAAGCTGAAATTTTACTTAACCCATTCTTTGATTCTTCTACACGAAGCACATAAATTGTTTTCAAATACTATGTATTAATAAATTATAAATTCAACACCACGTGTATATTGTGCATTATATGCTTATTATCCTAGCATTGCCAAGGTAGGAGGATTACAAATACAATCCCTAGTAGTTTAAATACAAATACCAATAGTATCTTAAGACTCAAAGGACTTGGTGGTGCTTTATATCCCTCTAAAGGAGCCTGTTCTATAGTTGATAAAGCCCAGTAAACCTTTCTATCTATTACCAGCTCAGCCGATATAATCAACATCTTCAGCAAACTCTAAAAAGATAATTAAGTAAGCACAGTTTGGGACTGAAACCTTTAGGTCAAGGTGTAGGACAGGAGATAGAAAGAAATGGGCTACATTTTCTCCCTCAAGGACACATCCTGCAATATGAAACTCTAGGAATTGAAGGAGGATTAAGAAATACAAGAATAGGGAGCTTAATTGAATATTCATGAAGCACACACACTGCCCATCCCCCCAAATATATTTTAAACTAAAATTCAAGATTTATGAAATATAAGAGGAGAGAAGTTATAAAAAGGAAAGAATCCTGGACAGTGTGCATGGATCAATCAAAATGCAGCTGTAACCTAAAGCAGTGGTTTATGCCTGAAGATTTCACACACACTTCATTACTAAATCTAGCACAAAAATCTAATTAATAGTCTTACATGTTCTTCTTTTTCACCACCACACAGCCCATTCTCTAATCCTCAATGTACTGGGTGCAAAGAGCTGGCAGACATTCTCTCATCTGCCCCAACTATACCCTAAGTGAATGCTCTACGATGGTCCTAATTCCTCCTGTGGATTTATAATTTAGGCAAAATTACATTTTAAAGCAATACAGAAAGTCAATGCTGCACTTGAAAAATTACTGACATTACTGCAAACTACACGACATTGTTTCTCATTGAGTCTAGCACAGCTACTTTTCCCAAACATTTAAATGATGTACCAACTGAGAGTTGGTTTGCAATTAGGAGCATGTTGTCCAAATAATGTATATAATAAACACTAAATTTCCCAATGAGGGATCACACACACACCACTGGGAGGGACAGTGGGTTCGCCTCCCTCATAGAGTCATCTCTTGAGGACAAATGGAATCACTGAATAATTTTGGTTTTTTTCCCCTCCAACTTGCCACCAGCACCACTGCCCTCCAACAGAATGTGTGTGATTCAATGCAGTTCATATACGTGGCAGCTCCACCAGATCCCCTTTGCCCCAAAGGGTATGCAGTGCAGGAAGTGGTTCGTGGGAGATGGCCAGGAGTCCCAGGTCTGCGGCCTGCCCTGTCTTTGGTTCTGTTTTTAGCATCCACCCTCCTACTTCTTTGGATCAGATTGAGAAGTGGGATTTCGAAACACATAGAAGCCTTTGGTTGTTTAATCTTACTCAGGTATGTTTGCTAACCGCAGAAGAAAAAGCTTTCAGTAATACCACCTGTTACTACTCTGTACTCAATAAAGGCCAGACTAGCGAGAAGTTTAGCCTTTTCTTACAGAAAACTTGCTTAATCCTGCAGAAAAAGCCATATAGCGGGCTCAGCCTGCCTGTTGGAAACCAGTGAGCAGAGAGGCAAGGTGGTAGTAGAGAAGGAACATTATTAACAAAGAGCCAGCTGCCAGGAAGCATTTCTCATCCTCAGAGAGCCATCTTTCAGGGAGGCTGACTACATCGGGGCAGTTTATACAGGAGCTGATGATTGCAGACTGGTGGGCGCCTGCTCACAGGGCCAAGTCTGTGACCAAATGATGCACATCTGCCTTGTCACTGAGTAGTTTGTCCCTGTGCAGTTCCTGATCTGTACCTTAGACAGGCTCAAGGGGGTAGCTGCCCCAAGGGCCTCTTGTTGGTCACCAAATTCTTGGTAATGACAGAAAACATGCTGCTACTGATTACTGTGGATGACGAGGGTCAGGTGAAATTAACTAGGAAGTCAGTACAGCACCTGGTCCCAATGTTCGGTTTCAATATCAAATTATAATTTCTCAAAAGGTAAAAAAGGATGAAGCAATTAGGTAGAATATAATATTATAATTTCAAATTTTAAGTACCTACTATATTCCTTTTCTTATTTTTTCTTATTTTTACATTTCTTGATTGAAGTCTTTTCTTTTCCCTTAAAGAGAAAACACTTTTGGATATATTTATTGCTCATTAACTTTCTTAGGCATTGTGACAAGTAACGAATGCAGGGAAGCAATGCAATATGTTTTCATTTTCCTCCTTTCCAGAAAAGACCTACATCACGTGGAGTTTTAAATTCAGTTCCAGCAAATTACACCAGATCCGAAGATACTCATTGGTTTCCCCAAGGTCCCATTATCTTGCAAATCAAAGTCCGTGGGGAAGGGAAAAATCATCCTTGTATCTCCAACAGGCTTTATTCAAAAATGTCAAAATAACACTTCTATTTCTAACACCATAGCAGAAAATTAACTCCTTAGCAGAAATCCGTACCTTAAGCTCCAACAGAGCTGATCTCCACGGAGAGTTCCCCTGGGTGCGCTCGTTGTACTGGACTAGCACAAAGAGCTACCCTCTGAACTTTTAACAAGTAATGAGGGGAAAAGTCACCAGCATGGTTCAGTGCTTAGAGTTTCCTGCTTACTACTGAAGGGTTAGGGTCAAGATACTGAGCATGAAAATACTGGAAAGCTCACCTATGAGACAAGAGACAGACTGACTGACCCGTCTTCCAGAGAGATGGTGGAGTCCCCGCACTGTCTGTGCAGCACTCTTTGCTCAGGGACACTTCCCCGTGTCCTGTGAGTCCAGTTCCTCAGCTCTAGGATGAGGATGCTACTCTCCTCTTCAGCGGGCCGTGGGAGAGTTTTGATAGGTTAACACCAATACACCGGCATCCAGTCAGTGAATCGTTCCCCTGGCCCATCTCTCCTGAATGACATGAAGTCCAAAGACAACAGTCAACCAACCGAGGCACATTTGCAGGCCTCTGCCTTCCCGCTCCCTGTTTGGCACAGTCCCTCACCCTGTCCCATTGATGTTTTCCTCCTAAGCATCTTCGACAACTCTACCACTTCGACCATTGCCTCATCAGGTTTCCAGCATTCAGGCCAGCTGGATCAAACTTGTTTGAAGCTTAAGGCGATAGAAAGAAACACAGACCGAGAGTACACAACCAGGGCAGATTATTCCCCAGCAGACCAGAAATGAGTCCATGTTTGGGCTCCTTCTTCCTTCTCTCTGGGGTTCCCTCCACTTCTGAACGGAGTGGGTGTATCTGTGAGAAACTCAGAGCTTTACCCGCCAATCTGTTTTTCCCCCTGTGGTATGTACTTTGCCGGACAGCACTGAGCTATGTCCTGAGTCCTTTTTATTTCATCAATTGATTGATTTTTGAGATGGGCTCCGGAAAAATTGCCCAGGCTGGCTTTGAACTTGCCATGTTCCTTCCTCAGCCTCCTAAGTAGCTGGGCCTGTGTCACCACACCCAATTTCGACTTTTTTTTTTCAAGGACTGGGAATTAAATCCAGGGACTTCACATTGAACTGCTTCCCCTTTTTTGATTTTTTTGTTTTCACACAGGATCTTGCTAAATTGCTAAACTGCTCAGGCTGGGTTTGTATTTTTGATCCTCATGCCTCAGCTTCCCAGAGATCTGGGATTATAGGCATGCCACCCTGCCCAGATCAAACCGTATTTTTATAGTGTGCCTCCTTGCACCGTTTGCCAATTTTTCAGCAAACCCAAAGCCACTTAAACTGAGTCCAGGCCACCATTCTTTCCAGTCTTCTGGCCCATAAGGGGCCTTTCTTACTGGCCAATTTCAATCATATCTTAAATCACATTATTGCAGAAGGTTTTCAATTTGTCTCTTTGCCTCGTCTTTTGCCAGTCTGACCTGTCTGCACACTAAAGCCAGAGTGACATTTTTAAAGGAAACATTTGATCGTCCAACTCTCATGTTTGAAACCATTCCTTGATGGCCTATTTTGACTGGACGTGTTTCAGGTCCTTCGGCATCTTCTGAGTCCCCCAGGCCTGTCTCCAGTTCACATTCAGCCGCTGCTCATCCACACCTTGAACTCTCTACTCCAGCAGGACTAGCCATCTGTACATGGCTCTCTTTTGTCTCCAGGGAGTTGAATATGCCATTTTTCCCTGGCTGATTAGTCTGTCTTTGATTTTCCTCCTTACAGTGGACTCAACATCTATTTAGAATATAAATCGAACTTTTCTATGCCCAAAACATAGAAAACATCACCCTGACATTTCCAATTCTCCACCTCCTTCCTGAGCCTCAGCGAAGTCAATCCAGATATCTGCCTTATATAACCGTCCTTGGTGACCCTCGCCCTGGATCACAGCTGGATCCACCTTCTCAACTTGCCTCACCTTCCCTGCCCACGCACAGCCGCACAGGTGTGCTACAGTGATTACCTCGCAGTCACAGAGTGACTGTGTAGACACTGTACCTGCTTGTCTAAACTCATGTATTAGAATTTCCTGTGGGGAACTGCCTGGGTCAGGCCCCGCGCCCTACCAAAGGTTTTAGCCCTGCAGAGCCTCTCTCTCTCGTCTTCTATTGCTAGTCGAGCAAGTGCCTATAACTCCAGGCAGCCTCCCTTCCAGCCGGCCCTACAAGGCAGGCTGCTCTTGTCTACCCGAGACATGTACATAACACACTGCCTGTGTTGTGGCCTACATTTCATGTGCTGCCTCCTCCATGTCTCATCTGACCATGTACCTGGACCTAAGTCTCCTTCCTCCCAGTCAGGCACTCCAAGAGAGTTAGCCATGGCGGTAGGAATAAACTGGATGCACATCAGACACTTAGGCATTGGCCACATACTAGGACAAAGAAGAATGTCATGGGAGACACGCTGGAAGCACCCATGACACCTCCCTTGGAGCTGTGCTGGATCAGGGCCAGAGGTCGTAGCCACTCTCCCTAAAGAGACCTTGCGACCAAACTAAAGAAAAAGGTAATCGGTGCACTGAGCACCATGTGTGGTCAGAACCACAGGAGCACAACAAAATGCCTTTACCTTGCTCTTGGTGTGCCAAATTGCCCTCCACCTGGCCATGTCTCTTGCCCCTGAATGCTGTCCACATTCCCTGTCTACACTGGGTGGGTCTCACACGTCTGAGTCCTTCCCAGGACCCACAGTTGCCAGGCTTATGGCAACAGGGGTGATTGTAGTGGCTATCACTCCCCTGAATGGGAGCTCCTGGTTAAACTGACTATATGCCGAAGACCTTACCTGGCCTTTTTGGGTTGCTGCTGAGAGGCAGAGGAAGGTCACTTCCACCACCCAGGTGCGGTCAGGTAGACAGGGGGCCACGGCAAGCTTCGGCACGCTGTGACAGAATCTCGGTCAGTTGGTGAAGCGAAATATAAGGCCAGACTTTCCAGCCTGACAGGGGGGTGCCCACTTAGCCTTACTGGCCACAGTTCTATGGGGCTCTGCCATCCCCATGCAATTGCCTTCCCTCGCCCCTGCGGCTCTTCCTCCTGTGCCGCTGATGAGGTCAACAGGGTACCACAGAGAGGAAGGAGACTGCCTACCGAAGAGTTGGCCTTACCACAAGTGCAGGCTGCCACCCACAGCCAAGGCCACTGGGGAACACCAAGAGCTTTTAGGAGGAGAAACTTTTTAGCCACCTAGTAATAAGCCATTCTAAAGATTTTACTTAAAAGGAAAAGAGAAGAGAGGCAAAGAGCTATATCTGTGGAGAAGGGGTTTCTGGGAGAGATTACTGCCTGCAGGTTTCCTCCTTCCCTCAAATCAGTTTATGACCAAAACAAAGAACTTTAGATTTTGGAGAAGAAAAGAGACTGCTGCTTTAAGCACTTAAAAATTAAGGGAAGAACTTTAAATTTCATGTACAAAGAAAATACTAGTTCTACCAGACACAACGCTAGTCTTAAATTACAGACATAAGAAAAGCCATAGAGATGAGGGAAATAAAAGGTAAGTAAGTAAATCGTGTGTATATATATATATATATATATATATATATATATAATAATTTAATGTAAATACATTATAAACAGATGAATTATGTATGTGTATATAATATAAAATTAAATCCAATTGGAAATCTAAAATTTATATACTTAAGGAATTATAAAACATAAAAAATTTAAGATGCCTTTTCAACACAGGTTTAAACTCTAACATTTGCTAAAATATACCCATGGACAAAATATCACAAGCTTGCGCAACACCGGGGCTCAAATTCTCTCTGGAGATTTCACTAACTTCGAAAGCTCTGCCCCTAAAATTTTGAGAGGATGACAAAATAGAATATAGGAAAAAAATGGGTATGCCTCGCTTTAACTGTAGACTTGCCTCAATTTCCCCTAGTCATAGTACCCATCATCCTACAATGTTATCTATTAGATGTAGATATTTTAACATACAGAATAATAAATTAAGATTAAAGTAAGTCTCTTGGCACTTACAAATTAGCTTGATAAAAAGGAATTCCAGGAGCCCCTAGTTAAGATAGTTTGTATGACCCAATGTAAATTTAAGAAGAGCCTCCAAGGATTAAAAATTACAATATAAAACCTAATTAATAAAGGGTTGATAGCCCAATTTTATCTATTCTTAAATCTGGAAATACTACGTGCACATGTTGGATTACTACAGCCTTAATTCTATGTTCTCATTCAGGAAGCCACCATACCATTAACTAATACTGCCAAAACTAGTGATCCTAATCGATCAGCCTCCAGTAAATTGGCTAACTGCTCAATGTCCTTCAGTATTCTGAGAGCAGCTGGGAGTGGTGCTGCACACCTGTAATCCCAGCACTCAGGAGGCTGAGGCAGGAGGATCGCCATGGGTTCAAGGCCTACCTAGGCTACGTAGTGAGTTTGAGGGCAGCCTGAACTACATAGTGAGACACTATCTCAATTTGCAGAGCAGTCTGCTCTACTTATGAAGGAGTGCAATACACCTTTTCCAGGCTGCCCATGTCATGTGTCAACAGGTACTTCGTCACTCACCAACTCTGAAGACAAGATCTTCAGGACATCCAGCCTCTTCAAGACCATTCCATTGATAACATAGTCCAAGGAGATTCGCTCGACATATTCATTAAGGTCATATAAATCCAGTATCTTTGAGTACTTTTGGGGTTCTAGTGGTAAAAGTTTGTTTACAAATTAAAACCAATCAGCACTCCAGATGGTACCTTCAAAAAAAGTCCTCCACTCTAGGGGTTCTGGGGATGCCCTCTCATGCCTCCAGGCGTCTCTAAACTGCTTATGTTGGCCTACAGCTTCTGACGTGAGAAACTACCCCATTTCCCCTCATGCTATGTACCAGTGGTGGCGAAAACTATGGCACCCATGCTGCAGCGGGATGTTTGTGTCATTGAAAGCTCTCAAAGGTTCGCTATCACTGCTATACACTATTAAAACAAAAATAACTGGCTTACTGAGGTCTCTCAAAATAGAGGCTTTCACAGACACTGACCATGTGGCGCTTTATACCTAGCGGCCCAGTATGCAGTGGGTCATAGGAATGGCACACCACAAGCATGATTGCCAAAGCCTCCCTGAGACAGGAAGCAGCCAGACCTGGGCTGTCGCATAGGTTCCACCTGTGGGTAGAGCTACCTTCCTCCAGCTTGGTGAAGGAGGTCGCCTCTGCCCAAGACCTTGGGACTACCTGGGAAGCTCCTGGGATTAACGGACTGATCAGTAACGGAGATGATCCACTACGCAAAATGCACTGTTCACCATTGTATGTGGTAGAGTTCAGTGGAACCTGTTTTCCAGCACTTAGCCAGATGCCTCTGATAAAGGATGGGACACAAAAGACAGTCTTGGTCAAACTTCAGGCAAACATCTAGATGACATTCGGTCAACAAATGGTCTCCGTTTTCCTTTTATTATAAAAGTAATTACTGGGCCATTGCCTAAGGATTGTCTGTTTCTCATCAGAAAGGGAGGGAAGTAGAAAGAGAGAGAGAGAAGACTCTGAGGTCAGGTGTGGATATTTTTTCACTTGTCGTTTCAGATTCCAGAACATTTTCAAATTTCAGATTTTCAGGTTGGGGTGGTCAACATGTATTTATTTATTTATTTATTTATTTATTTATTTATTTATTTATTTATTTTTTGTGGTGCCAGGGATCGAACTCAGGGCCTTGTGCTTGCAAGGCAAGCACTCTAATCACTGAGCTAAATCCCCAGCCTCAACATGTATTTATTTGATTTCCCAATTAGATTAACTAACTTCATTGTTTTCCTGTTTCCAAGGGATTAATTGTATGTAGCGAGGAATTTTCAGGACAGGATGCTTTGATAGTGGAATGAATGACCAAATCAATTCTATAAAGGGGAAAACTGCTGTTGAATAGATGAAAAGAGGCTCTGGCATCTGAGGTTTCTGAAAAGGGGGATATGCTTCTGTGCTGTAGTTGTAACAACCATACACCAATATAGTTTGCACAATCAGAGATGGCTCATATCTGTTGGAACTCTTGAGACTTACTTTTCAATAACCACTTTTTAAATACATTATTTTGTTTCCTTACAAGGCTGCCATAATTTGGAGGAGTCAATTAATAAACTGTTTGTTGACTGACCCAGTGAATATGTACTGGTTTTTGTGCCCTTAATACTTAGTGCACTGTGTAGCGCACAGTAGGCCCTCAGTAAACATTTATGGGGTAAATGAATACGGTCAACTCATCTAAAAATAAGAATTGATTTTCTACTTTATATTTCAAGTGAGTCTTTACAGAAAGCACTGATTGCCCAAGGCTGGCCAGGTCTCACCTCCCCTTGCCCGTTCCAGCGAAACAAGAAGCCAGGAGAGCAGGAGCAGCGGCCTGGCCACTGGCAACGCCTTGCGGTCCTGGCTTTGCGCACTGGCAGCTGCTCACTCTGCTCGCAGGCCGTCCATTTCCACCTCTGAGTGACCCATAAAACTAAATAGTTTAAATTACATTACAAATATTTTTTTGAACTGCCACATCCTGAATACTGTGCCAGGTGCCAGGGACATAAAAAATAAGACGCTGGCCCTGTCTTTGAACAAAACGTATTCTCCTATTGTAAATAGCTGCAAGCAATGCCAAAATGCAGGCATTCTAAGGCAAGTAGATTTTTAAAAAATGCTCTAGGACCCTTGCTGGAGGACAAGGTCAGAATGCAGCTCTCTGGGCTTTAACAGGCACGAGCACACAGCACGTCTTTCCACATCTATGCAGTTTGTCCTTCCGTCCTTCCACGTGCGAAGCCTACCAGAGGAGAGTGCAAAGCACTATGGGAGCTGGGGGTCGCTGGCACAGAAACCCCACTGCACCGGCAGGCAACTATTTCCACGTATTAGCTCATCTAACCTCCAAAGAGTGCTGGTTTGGTTACACAGGAGAAGCCACGGCTTGCAGACTCTGCGATGCGTTGCGGAACACCATTACCTCCACCTCGGAGAGAAACGAAGGCTCCGTGTGCTGGCGGGCGGGCGACCGACACCGGGAAGCGCAGACTCCGGGGCAGGCCGCTGGCTGGCAGGGCACCCGGCAGTGGGGGCCCGATTTGGGGGCCTCCCCTGCCAGCCGCCCAGCGGTGGGCAGAGCCGGGCTGGCCGAGGGTCGGGGAGAAACAGCCGGCCTGGAAGCAGGGAGGGAAGCTGAGGAGGAACAGGTGCAGGGGTGGAGGGGACGACAGCGGAAGAAAGGCCGCGGACCCGGGGAAGGCAGCTGGGCCCAGGGCGGAGGAGGGGGCGCCCCTCGGGCCGGCTTTCAGGGGAGCTCACCGCCGCGGGTCTCAGCCGCCGTCCTTTCGCGCACCGCCTTTGTTCTTCGGGGCCTGTTGGACGGTTCAGCCCCACGGGTGTCGCTGTTTGGAGAAAACTGCGCTGAGAAGCACACGTATTTATTGTGACAGCCGCCGGGCTTTGCGAGGGCCTTTTCGGAGACGGGCGGCTCCAGGCTTGTACACGATCGATCCCTCGGTCCTGAATGGAGCCGGCTTTCTGCTTCACCCGGGACGCACCCAACTCGGGTTCAAACCCTCTTTTCCTCCTTCCCTTCTCTCTCTTTTCCTTCCTGCCTCCCGTCTTCCTTCCTTCCATTTTTCCCTTCACCCCCCTTCTCAAACCAGCGTAACTGTAGTTCGGAATTAGTTCATTTCCTCTGTCTTCTGTTTGACATTTCTCAAGTTTCACAGTTTGGGAGACGGTTGTGTTTTGCGAAAACAAGCACGCGACTTGAGGATATTTTCAATTTGTATAAGTAGCTTTCTTCCTTATTTTGATTTCAGTTGTATCAAAGGCATCTTGCCGACGCAGGCTCTGCGGACGTCGCTGACTTGCACATTCTTTGGGTCCCGAGACTCGCAGCTCCCGTTAGCCCTGGCAGGGGCGCCCCCGTGTGCCTCAAGTGGGGATAACTCCTTCTGTCAGACTTCGTAATCTTTTGGGAATGGAAGAAGGCAGGGATCACAGGAGAAGAGACACTCCGGTTTTCTTTTTAGTGCATCCAGTTCTTCTTGGGGCGAAGTGGGCTATGGCAGAGGAATTTAGTGAAGCCCAATTTCAAGGGACCAAACCTGCTCGGGAAGCAGCTTGGTGGTAGAATTACTGCAGGATGCCCCAGCCTGCTCTTGCCGTGCAAATGCGAGGAGAGGCGGAGATGAATTGGATGTCCACTAAGTGCCAGGCACGTTACATGCACAGTCTCACAGTCTGCTCCGATCGAAGTAGGAATCGCCATCCCCATTTTATAGAAGTGGAAAC